>CAMOHE010047339.1:72989-108273 GCA_946598075.1 Artocarpus hirsutus
TCATGGAGTGTAAATACAATTACTTGTCCTTTGTAATTGTTCAAAAGATTTTCAGTCCTTTGAGTAGCTGTTTCAAAAGAATATCAGTGCTTTGAGAAGCTGTTTCTTTCCGTGTTTTAGTAGTTTTGTGTAATTTGGGGGTAGAAAAAATTTTCATTATTTCATTTCTGTTGGGTCAATCTCATGGAGTGTAAATACAATCACTTGTCCTTTGTAATTGTTCAAAAGATTTTCAGCCCTTTGAGTAGCTGTATCAAAAGAATATCAATGCTTTGAGAAGCTGTTTCTTTCCGTGTTTTGTTTCTACCGCCCAAAAAACTTTTCTGCATATAATACTTTCGGATTCTAGACGAATCCAATCTTCCTTTCCTTCCCCTCCTCAGTCAGGGTTACCATTATCCACAAATAGATCAGGCAGTTTACATATTGCATTACATGCAGAAATGCTACAACACAAAAGAGATGAGGTGGGGATGGCTGGTAACACAAATAATTCTTAGCGAACATCTTAAAATAAGACTAGAAAATAAGAATGGTGGCTTAAATGGGCGGAGTTCTGTTGACCTAGGAATAGAACGCTGAACTCTTGCCGCCATGGGGATATCTCTCAGCTTCACAGCTTATCACTGTGTTGCTGCTATAAACGTGTCTTCATAAACTAACTACTTAATAGGGTGTTTTTATTGTTTTATGAGGAATGCTAACAGCACCCTCTTTCTCACTCTTTTAACACTCTTTGCCTTCAGAATCTGACACATATAATCCATTAATATGATAAATTATTATTTAAACAGAAAATAGGATGATGGATTCCACATGTCATACAGCAAATAAAAAGATTGAAAGCGAGTAAAAAAGAGAGTGCTGCTAGCACTTTTGTTGTTTTATATTATGTTGAAAAGAGGGTGTTTCAATTGCTGATAATCTAATAGAACATCTAAAAATGGCTGTGGGCTGTGGCTCTTAGTTATGAACCCAAATTTGGATGCCTAGGTGTTGTATTCACACCTTCCAATCTAGGAACCAGTCCATGGTAACTACGAATTTTGCGGCAAAACAGAAGGCTAATGGAAAAGGAAGAAAAAGATGACACTGACATATATAAATGGTGGACGTAAATGCAACGTCTATGTATTTCTACACCTCCCCCTTCCACGCCAAAAAAAAAAAAAAAAAGGATATCATCAGGGAGACCGTATCACAAGCTGATCTACATCCACAAGAACTTAGGAATCTTCTGATTTAATCAGAACGGGAAAAAAAAAAGTAGGTTTTCCCGAAAATTCAGAAAAAATTCTCAAAGGTCTCTATTGTTCTCTCTATTGACCTTTAGGGAACAAATTTCTTACACCAAGCGTAGCACATAATCCAAGTATTGTAATAGTTCAACTGTCAGTATGGCAGTCACCATCTCGTGATTCATACGCAAGAATTATCCCTCTCTTAGGCAATGAAACAAGCACTACAAGACAACTATCCTTTGGTGACGAACAGGACCACCGTGAGATAACCAGTCTAGTTAATACAAACAAAATGCGACAAAGAATAAATAAAGGAATTATGTTCTCAAGCTAAATGGTAGCATACAATTTTTTATCCAAAGCAACACGTTTTGTGAAACACGTTTTGTGAAACTGGTGTTTTCACAAAAACGTAGCACAAAATCAATGTCAAGCTGCCTATCAAATAATTCTTCCGTCCTTGATATCATGGTGGAAGATATTTTAATTAGTCAATATGGAATATTAAATTGCTAAAAGAATGGTAAAAGTTCATTTGGAATTCAGATTCTTTCTACACGTCTTCTCCTATCGTGTGATGGTAGACAAACTGGAATTCAAAATACAGTAAAGAGCAGCAAAGTAGTTTCTAATCTAAAAGGAGGAGGCGGTAAATATACTCAATTAAAACATGTCAAAAATATTGCGCTTTTAAAGGGCTGAACAAGAAGTTTAAAATAATATAATGTTCAAGACTTACCATTTGGATGATAGTTACTGGACAAGTCGTACAAAGACCGCGCTGAAACAAGCCACCTATAAGATCTTATAGAACAGAGTAATTTGCTGTAGAATTAGGAGAAGTTAAGAAATAATTCCTTGATACAGAGAAACTCAAAAAATAAAAAATAAAAAATAAAAATCTAATTAGACAAAACCGAAACACAAATTTTTGAAAGTGTATCATTTTCTAATCAAGAAGCAGTGGTAAAACATTGACGTAAAATCTCTAAATTTAAAGTTCACATTAAATCACAAGTTCTAAACAAGAATAAACTCCAAACTGGTTAAAACATCTTACTTTGTTACTTTTGCGGCATCATATAGACTAGGAATTGTCCAATTAATAAAGACTTCAGATTTGAACTACATGATGGCTTTTTCTACAATCTATGACGTCCGTCTTCAAACATAAGGCATCAGACAATCAGACTAATAACAGCCGCAAAGATGTCGGGGTCCATAAGCCTATTGTCAGTGCGTCACCAAAAATGCAAAACATAATGAGACAAAGGATGCCCCAGAGTACATGGTGGATAAGTTTTAGATACTGCATAAGTCATACAAATGCCGTACATATCCTTAATTTATGCTTTGCTTTCATGAAACAGCCACACAGCATGACCACATGATGGCCCTTTTTGGAGGGCATATTACTGTCATACTCTTTTATGGACCAGTTTATTGAATATACAAATTTTAGACTACATAATGCAAAGATTTAATCTTCTCAAATACTTGTACAAATAAAAGTATCCATACATTTATATGGGCTTTGTATGTATAGTTGCTAGGACTCTTAAGATAATGTTGATGCAATCCTGAATGTAGTACCAACTTTTCGTCAGTCAAAGGCTAAAGCATGTCATAAAACTTTAACAGACAACATCCCATGGGATCCCATATAAACACACAGAATGAACTTTATCTGGCAAATCTTTGGTTATAGAATTTATCATGGTCTTTTGCGATTCGTGCCTTATCCTGCTCAATAATTAGTTGTTTACTTAGAAGAAAAATGGAGAGAACACCAAATTTCCATAGCAATTAACATATTATTGACAACACAAGATCTGATAAACATTCAATAATAATTTGAACTTAAAAACTAGAATACAAGTCAATAACACGTTTAGTTCATAATGACCATGTCAAGTTCCTTATCTAAGTTTGTAGCTGAACTCATCAATCATCACCTTTTTATTCTTATATGATTAGGATCTGATATAGATGCATCATCTAAGAAAATTGCTGACAACGTAACATAAGCCTCCAAGGAGTCTTGAGTAATTTGATTACAATTATTGCTAATTCAAAGTAACATGGCACTGAGATGCAGCTGATTTAAGAGATGTATTACGCAGATACAAATAGGCACAAGTCGATCAAACTTTTATTTGGTAACCTTTATCCACTTTCATACAGAAATAAAGTTATGCTGTTTTAAAATAGAAAGGTTGGATTGCCGATGTCAAAACCATGTAACCAGCTATGTCAATTACCGATAATCAAACTATTATGAAGATTTCAAATATCCACTACTCATTCTGGAATCTGTGGTAACACGACTTTAAGTAAATTATAAACCCTTTTCATGTGTACATTGTAGCAAGTTAGCAAATGCAACTCTCTTAGTGCATTAACACGAAAGAAAATATTACTCCAATGCTTTGCAGCTCAGAAAGACTTGGAAAACTGCACGGCAATCAAAGACTTGACAACAAAATAAGGGGTCTTATTCTAAATACAAGTCCACACGGAATTCCACAATCAAGATAACTGACATAGCTGAAACATATTGACTAACGACCAGGGACAATAATGAGACTGACAAGGAGAAACTACATGGTTAAAATACTCTACAAGCTACAAGGAATTACTCACTAGTCACTATTATTGAGGATCAAGAAGAACTTAGTGAAGAATAACAAAAACGAGTTGAAATGATGAGACAGAAACTGGACATATGATCTCGAAAGCTCGTGATGCTTAATAAATGCAAAACACACTGGAAAACTATCAGAATCCAAAACGGGAAATAAAGAAAATTACTGCATATTCTTCATCTAGATGCCATCAAAATGAGGACAAAAACAACTTTCAAAATCGAATTAACTTGTGCATCTAACATTAACACGGGAAGAAAAATGTCCAATGCTACAAGTAAGACGCATTACGTTGTATAAGTAATATCGGAGTTTTGACAAAAACAACAAACCAACAAAATTGATCTTCCACTTTTGAATCAAATAATCGGTTTCTCCTACGGAAAATGAGAAATAATTTGCACGAACGTTCCACTATGCATTACTATTTTTCTCAATCCTACAAAATTTCGTATCACATTAGGCGAGCAAATCGATATCGAATTTTAGCTCATGAAATGAAAATGAGAGAACAATGAAATCTTCACAAACGGAATCATCGCGATAGCAGCAAAGACGAGAAGCAAGTCAAATCTTAAATCGACACGAATCGAAAGTCAAACGGAAAATTGAGTTAAAAAAGAAAACGAGAAGAGGAAAACACCATAGACGGATTGAAAACGAGGCTGTTTTGGAGTTCACCGAGAAGAAGAATCGCTCGAATTCCATGGCGTTTGGCATTTGCGAAGATTTGCAGAGCTCGGAGAGAGATAAGAGAAGAAGAGAGGGAGAGTTTTTTTTTTTGAGCGGTTTTGAAGCGCGCAGTTTTTTCTGTTTCCGTTTCAGTTTCGCCCGAAATTTGAGGCAAGAACCGTTTCGTTCGTCTGTAAGAGGCTTAGAGAGCCTTTTAGGCTTTGCTTAGTTCAGGCCCATTTAAAACAGAGCCTGAGAACATCTCAGTGATGGGCCAAAATCTGAAAGACTTATTCGGCCCATTTAAGAAAAATCTTCAAAAAAATTACAATACTTAATAATATAGTAATTATCTTAATGATATTATATATTGTACTATATAATTACATATAAATAATTTTAATGATATTATTACGAGATATTAGTAAAATTTTTACAAATTAAAATTATATTTCAATTTAATAAAAATAATTAGGCCAATTGTCTTGTTAACCCAAAATCTTCCTGTGCTAAGCCTATCTATTGAGGAAAAAATTTCTATTCAAACCAATTTTGCTTTCATATTTTCTCTCACATAGTTAAACTTGCTACCATATTGATAGTTTGAACTAACCATTTGAGCTAAAGATTCAAACGTCCTGATATGATGCAATATGATAATGTTTTATAGTCTATAATTCTATTTTTTTATTATTTTTTTATTTTTTTAGATTTTTTTTGGTTGATGTAATTTTTTGCATAATTTTTTATATGGATTTTGAAAATGAGTTGGTACATTACTAGTGTTAATCTACCATATTACTCCAGTGATTGAAGCCAATGACTAACACCGAAGAAGACCATGATTTTTGTTGAAAAAGTCAAAACAACATGGTAATTTAATGTTTGTTTATCTACCTAATTACAGGATGATGGTCATATGAGATATTTGTTACAATAAAAAAAGTCAAAATAGTATGATAGAATACTGCTGATAATCTAAAAGATTACTCTTGGACGACCAACAGAGAACATCAGTGATGTTCGTGCAAAAGGTCGAAATAATTTGGTAAATCATAAATGATAATCAAACAGATTATTTTGTGACCGACGTTGATGACGACCGATGGTTATTGTTGATTTCGACGACATCATAGATTACCAGTAATAAGCTAAGATATTACCTTTAACTAGCCAAACAGGGTAATTTAGCAAAACATGTTTTATTAACCTTTGACTAATCCTTAAAGTTGCAAAAATACAAACCTTTTTTCGAATTGGAATGGAAGAAATCATAACATGTCTAATTCTTCTAAATTTTCTCAACAAATAATTGGTTTGGCCTTAGGAGTTAACGAGACAAATAGCGTATTTAGACAACCCAAGTTGGAAAATAATAAAAAAAAGTATATTATGAATATAATAAAAGAAAGAAAATTAAACATACAATGGCATAACTACGGATATTTGTTTGTTGTTTTTATAATTAATAATTTCCTACTAATTTTTGTTGTCTTAATATTTTTTTCTTAAGTATGAAGAATATGCTCTTATCATTTCCCAACCAAAAAATAAATAAATAAATAAAATGCTCTTATCAATATGTTATTCTCAATCTTTAGCAAAAATCAATTATGTAATTTACTTTCTTCATATAATTGGCAATTGATAGGCAGTACGGCAGGATAAAACTTGACCATAAAGCAAACCAAAAAAAAATCTCATTAATAATGGGAAATACAAACAAATTGTGCCCAAAATCACCCTCATTTTTTTGGTAGGTCACCTTCAATATATATATATATATATATATATATATATATATATATATAACCTTTGGGCATGGAGAATTAAAAATCCATAGAATCAAGTGGTTAGACAGTACTAGAGAGCACACAAGGGAAGTGAGAGTCGTACATTACACAATAGACTTATCCTCACATCTACCACTGCATTAGCCTTGCAGTCTCCTCCACCCAATTCTTATAATCCAAAATACCCAACTCAAAAACCATCCTAACCCAAAAAAAAAAAAAAAAAAGAAAAAGAAAGAAAGAAAAAGAAAAGAACAACCTTACCATAAAACAAATATCACATTACTCTCTCTCTCTCTCTCTCTCTTTCTCTCATCCCTTATTTCTACTTGTTCTTGTTTTTAATTAAGAAACATCAATAGCCATGGCAGCTGCAGTGACTGCTTCTGTTTCATTCCCTGCATCCTCTTCCAAGTCCACCTCTTTCCCCACCAGAACTTCAATCATCTCAACTGATAGAATCTCCTTCAAGAAAGTAAGTTATAAAAAACAAAAATCACATTTTTTTTTGTATTTTTTTCATTAGAACATTTTGTTTCATTTTTTGTGACCTTTGACATTATGGGGTTTCCTTTTTTTAAGGTTCCTTTGCAGTATAGAGAAGTCCGAGTTGGTGATAGAGTGGTTTCAGTGAGAGCCCAAGTGACCACGGAGGCTCCTGCTAAGGTTGAGAAAGAATCAAAGAAGGACGAGGAAGGTGTTGTCACAAACAAGTACAAGCCCAAGAACCCTTACGTTGGTAGGTGCCTTCTCAACACCAAGATCACTGGCGATGACGCTCCTGGTGAGACTTGGCACATGGTTTTCAGCACCGAAGGTATGTATATATACACCTATATATCTATATATCTATATATATGTATAGTAATGTATAGATTCATATTCATGCAATTCTTATTCATGTTACATGGTGATGCATCATGACAAAAATTTCCAACTAAAAACTATAATTTGTTAGAGGTAAAGTAAAGTTAGGACAGAACAATAATTTTAGTTTTACATTTTTTTTTTTACAAAATTTTGATATATGTGTATCCTTATTTAATTGATATTAATCTTTTTGATTTTGGGTATTTGGTTTTTGGTGCCGTATAGGAGAGGTTCCTTACAGAGAAGGGCAATCAATTGGAGTGATTGCAGATGGTGTTGACAAGAATGGAAAGCCTCACAAGCTGAGGTTGTACTCAATTGCCAGCAGTGCCATTGGTGATTTTGGTGACTCCAAAACTGTGAGTTCTGTTTTTGTTTTCTTTTTTTTTTTTTTTGTCTTCAGTTATTCACATTGTCAACTCGTAAGTAGAATAAAAGGTTTAAAAAAAATTTAGGGAAGAAAGAAAAAATTTATATTTGTTATTTTAAGGTGGAAATTTTGTATTTGTTGTGCAACACATTTAATGTATTACCTCCAAGGAACATACTAGAATTGTGTTTTATGATTATTGCTGGGTTCTTAATGTGAATATTTTTGTTGCATTTTTGACAAAATTTTATGCTTAGGTGTGACCATTTTTTTATTTTTTATTTCTAATCTCTATTTGATTTAATTGGTGGATTGTGTGTGATCGTGTTTACTCAGGTGTCTCTCTGTGTGAAACGGCTTGTTTACACCAATGACCAAGGAGAAATTGTTAAAGGAGTCTGTTCAAACTTTTTGTGTAAGGATCTTGTTGTGTGCATATACATGTGTACATCATGCCTATGGAACACAGTTTTTGACTATCGGGTTTTCATCAAATTTTGTTAAAGTATTAAAATTTTATAAGCTGGTATGAATTGATATGGTATGACGGTTAAAACTGTGTCCTATAATATTTTTTTTGGGTACTCTCCAACAAAATTTTCCTAAAACAAAACATAGAGTTGTCTCACAAGTGAAGTCTTTTAAATTTTCAGGTGACTTGAAGCCAGGGGCTGAAGTTAAGATTACTGGACCAGTAGGAAAAGAAATGCTTATGCCAAAAGACCCCAATGCCACCATTATCATGGTATGACCAATTTGCCATATTAATCATGTGCAACCCTTGCTATTATCTACATTATAGCTTGGTTATGCAAATTTAAATCATTTAATTCCACTACTTGATTTCTTCATTATAGCTTGCAACTGGAACTGGAATTGCACCATTCAGAGCCTTCTTGTGGAAGATGTTCTTCGAGAAGCACGACGATTACAAGGTATGTTTTACGTAATTTTTTGCTAATCGATTGTATTGATCTTCCAATGAATGTGAACACCTAATTCATCCTTTTTCTATGTTTTGCAGTTCAATGGTTTGGCATGGCTTTTCTTGGGTGTCCCTACTGGTAGCTCACTTCTATACAAGGAGGTAAAATATACTTCAAACAAAGAAAAAGCTTCCACATTTTATTCATCAAAGACTCTTACCTTAAAATCATGTGCTTTGTGCTTATAAGCAATTTCTTTAATAGGAATTTGAGAAAATGAAAGAGAAATATCCAGACAACTTCAGGCTCGACTTCGCGGTCAGCCGAGAGCAGACGAATGAGAAGGGAGAGAAGATGTACATTCAAACAAGAATGGCTCAATATGCAGAGGAGTTGTGGGAATTACTTAAGAAGGACAACACCTATGTCTACATGTGTGGACTCAAGGGAATGGAGAAGGGAATTGATGACATTATGGTCTCATTGGCTGCTAAGGATGGTAAGTAAAAGTTAATAGATTCTTAGTTTTGTTGTTCACTATTTGTAAAAACCTTTCTTCTACTAAGTTTTATTTAGAGATTTCAACATAAACTTTAATTATAGAATCTGACTATTGCATTCTCAAATAGTAACTAAAAATACATGGTTAAACTAATAACAAGATATTTTAATTATTTAAATAACAAAAACAAATGATATGTAACTAAACTTAATGGACCGGCAATAGCTAATTGGTGTTATAAGACGAGGGTATTTGGCATAAGTTTCAACTATAAACAATGTAGAACTCTTACATGCTACAGTATAAAGTAAAAAATATTACATACGGTGTAAATCTTTTATGTGTTATAGTATTTATAGTTCTAACTCAACTCATGGTTCCAACTATATTCCATAGGTCCTCAAAAATAATAGAAAATTTATACACTTTTTGGTGTTGCTTTTGTTATAATTTGCAGGTATTGATTGGTTGGACTACAAGAAGCAGCTGAAGAAGGCAGAGCAATGGAATGTGGAAGTCTACTAATTTTCTGATGCCTTGTACAAAGTATCGCCCCTTTCTTATATTCTCTCTCCAGTAAGTTCCCAATTTCCACTGCATTGGTGTAGATAGGTAAAGTCTTTGTAATTGGTCTGTCTTCTCTTTTTTTGTTTTTTTTTTCCATCTTTTTTTTTTGCCAATTTTAAATGAATCAGTTGTATTATTATGGCCTCAACGTGAATTTTATTTCTGAGGAACCCCGGGAGAGGTATAACCATAATGGAAGCAAATTTCAACTTGTTACTATAATTTTCATACTTTACTTGTCATAATATATTTTTTCAAAAAAAAAAAAAAAAAGCAAAATAGTGGATTTGCCTTCAAAGGAAAGCTAGTTAATTCATAGCATACACTTAATGAACTCTTTTTTTTTTTTTTTTTTTGGCTCCAATCTTCTTCTGAAGCAAAAGCTTATGGCAGTTTACAAACATATTATGAATTTATTTGCCACGTGAAATATTTTTGCCTTTTAAAGCGGGGGCAAATCTGGACATAAGATACGAGGTTGATATTTTAGACGGCTTCTGCTTTTTTCAAGATAGGAAATGAAAAAAGAAAGATAGAGATCTTGGCCAATATGCAAATTTTAGTATTATATTGTCTTTTTTAGTTGTTATCATAAAACTACGAATATTTTTTTTTTGTCGTTTCTTCATTATGCTCCTATCTGAATTTATGAAGACACAAAACAAAAAAAACGATTGTAAATAAGAAAACAACATGTCGTTTCATGTCACCAAAAAGTGCAAACTATTTGGAAAACGAGTATTCCTTTTATGGCGTATTATTTCTCATAAGATGATCTTCTCTGTATATGGTTGGATAAATACAGATAGTCCATTTTAATGTTTGATTAATCTGGCTTAACAATTAACATTTAAAATAATGCTTCTCTATTAGGGGTAGATAAAGATTTAAACTCATTCTTTAAAATGATGAGATTTTATGTCCACACTTCTCCTTTTACAATATATCAACTCAGTAGGGACATAATTAGAAGAACAGGATTAGAAAATAGATTTTGCCTAAAAAAATAAAAAGAAAGAGTTGATTACATAAATGTTTATTATCCAAGGATAACAAATTATGATATTTGCATATAAGTCTATATAATGACTCGTAATGACCTTCCCAACATTTGTTAACCATTCTTTGAAATCATTTATAGAAATTCACTACTGTCCACAAAAAGGGTATATTCACAATAATATTATCTCAATAACCACAAAGTAGACAAACTGACAATATTGTTAAATGAGACACATACCTTAAATAGGGTGTCTAAATGTAATTATTTTAGGAAGAAAAAAAAAGAGAGAAAAAAGCGTAAAACTTATACTGCATAACAAAATTTATGACAACATCGTTGAAATGTGACAAATTTTTGGCGAAATATTTTAGAAATGACAAAATTATATAGTAATTAATAAATGATACTCAAGTTTTATATTACAAAAGTACATAGGACATAATTTAATAATTTCAACTTGTTATATTTATTAAATATTCTAATTGTTTTGTTATATTTTATTATTAGTTAAACTTTTCTACATGTCTAATTTTCCCAAAAGAGAAAAAAAAAAGTAAAAGAAGGGAATTAGGCTATCATTAATTGCAAATAAAAAAATGCACCAAATATAACCATGTTTAATAAATAGCCCATTTAAATTAAAACAAAAATTATTTTTGTATCAAATGACGTAGAGAGAAACACGAAACAGTAGAAAAAGAACGACAAACAAAAATGAAAACGAAGAAGAAGAAGAAGAAGAATAAGAACAACAACAACAACAACAAGGGGGTAAAATTATAAAATTCAAGCATTCCAAAAGAGCATCTAATTCTAGAAATATTATGTACTTAAATATTTTTAAATTATACTATTTACTTGCATTAAGAATTAAAATTTTTATTTAATGCAATTTTCTAGAGAAAAAGACCCTAAAAAAGAAAAAGGGGAGAAAATTACATGTTGGCCATACTTTTAAAAGTTGAGTTTATTTATTCCATACTTAGAAAAAGTTAAGCCACCCTATCATTCATATTACATATCAAATTATGCCACAAATAAACATGTGTTGTATTTACAAAAAGTAAATATTAGAATGTGATATTTATGAAAATTCTCTCAAAAATTTTCAATTTTTGAAAATTGTAGGAAATTTTATTTTTTCAAAACTAATTGAAGTAAATATCAAATGTATAGTGTAAATAATTTATCTATCTTTTTTATTTATAATGTAAATAATTTTTTTTACGTAATAAAAAGATTTATGATGTAAATAATATATTCAACTTATTGCTTACCATCTAAGTATTTTTTATTTATATAATAAATAAGTTTTTTTATATTATAAATCTAATATTTACTAGCAACATTTTAAAACTTGATATTTATTTTAAAAATAAAAAATCTTATGTTTCCTACAATTTTTTTCAAGCCATGTTTGACAACATTAGTGAGCCCAGTCCAGCAAATGAGCTGAACAGGACCAAAAAGAAAAAAGGAAGGCCGAAAACCCAATGATAAAGGGGAGAGACATGTTCGGTGGTGTTTGGGAGATGGTAAAAACCATTGATTAGAACCATTTTTATTGTAACATGTAAAAATTTTACACTATAATAATTTTTTTATTATTACTTTAACATATAAAAATTTTATATAATTTATAACTGAGTTTGTGGTGAAAACTAACACCAAATCGGGAGGAAGAGTATTAGGGTTTAGGCTATATATAGAAACGGCTCAAATGGCGCTTTTCCATTTCTCGCTTCTCTCTCCTCTGTTTTCGTGGACAACCTATATATATACACCTATACACGCTGAGAGAGAAAAGCCACAGCCACTTGGTCCGGTGACTCTTTCTCTCCTCTTTCTCTCTCTCATAGGGATTATCGAATAAACTTCGTAGCTATGGCGGAGGAGAGGTCGACAGGGAAGGTCCGGTGGTTCAACGACTCCAAGGGATTTGGCTTCATCGCTCCCGACGACGGCGGCGAGGATCTCTTCGTCCACCAATCCGCCATCAAGTCGGACGGCTTCCGTAGCCTCTCCGAGGGCGAGGCCGTCGAGTTCCAGATCGCGATCGCCGACGACGGCAAGACCAAGGCCGTCGACGTCACCGGCCCCGGCGGATCCTCTCTGCAAGGGAACAAGAAGGGAGGAGGTGGTGGAGGAGGAGGCCGCGGCGGATTTGGCGTCGGATGGAGAGGCGGTGGAGCTGGTGGGGCCGGATGCTACACTTGCGGCGATACTGGTCACCTGGCCAGGGATTGCGATCGCGATCGCGATCGTGGCAACAACGGAAACTTTGGCGGCGGCGGAGGTTGTTTCAATTGCGGTGAGTTCGGACACATGGTGAGGAACTGTCCGAAAGCTAGCGGAGGCGGCGGCGGAGGTGGTGGTAGCGGCGGTGGTTGTT
The DNA here is from genome assembly GCA_946598075.1 of Artocarpus hirsutus. Taxonomy (NCBI): domain Eukaryota; kingdom Viridiplantae; phylum Streptophyta; class Magnoliopsida; order Rosales; family Moraceae; genus Artocarpus; species Artocarpus hirsutus. The sequence goes on from CAMOHE010047339.1 coordinate 85,971, forward strand.
ACAAGTGCGGCGAGTACGGACACATCGCAAGGGACTGTCATAGAGGAGGAGGATCTGGTGGTTGCTATAATTGCGGTGAGTATGGGCACATGGCCAGGGACTGCACCAAGGCTAGCGGTGGAGGTGGCGGTGGAAGTTCTTGCTACAATTGTGGAAATCCGGGGCATTTCGCCAGAGAATGCCCTAATGCTGCTTGATGAATGAGAAGAACACAAGAAGAAGAAGAAAAGAGAGTAATAGTACATATTTCTCTTTTTTTCTTTTGCTTTTACTTCTCATCCTTTTGGTTATTTAGTCTTCTCAATAGTTTTTTTGTTGTTTGTTTTGGCTCTGTGGTGGTGGTTTATACATAGGATGATGCATTTTGCTCTCCGAGGTTTTGGTTTTTTGGTTGGTTGGTTGGTTTTGATGCGTGAGTTGCTTTGTGAAAGCGAAAATTTCCTGTTTACACACACAGATATATAATGCGGTGGTTCCGTTTAGAGTTTCAGGCCTTTTGAAAGGGGAAAAAAGATTATATCTTTGTTCAGTTTACTGATATGACTATCGGATAAATTTTGAATGGATCTGGTTTTATCTTCAACTGTGAATAATGGTGTTGCATTGCACTGTTCTCTTATTGTTGAACTAATCTGGATTAGCCCTTGATCATTTGGTATTTGATGTACTTAATAATTAATACTAAGAAGATAAAAAATGTCAGCTTTGTTTTGTTATTTTATCACAGTCTGTGTATTGGAATTTTCTGTGAGGGAAGTACATAGGATAGAACATTTAGTTGGGATCTCTAACGACATTAACATAGCAGATTTATTTGGGACCTAGTTGCACTAGGAGCTAAACTTGTTGAATTCCAAAAGTTATATCCTTTTCCTCTACTGGCTTTTAGCTTTCATTTGAAACTTCAATTGTAACTAACATTTTGAGTTGAAGAACTGTAACATAAGAGTGCTTGACACTTTAACAACTTTTTGCTTTTTACTGTAGCTGTTAAGAGCTTTATACTATTTATAGTTATAACTGATGGGTTGAAATTGATGTTTCAAACACTCCCTTAGTTTCATGATAATCCAATGATAATAATTGACAACATAGCACATATTTATTTGGGTTTAGGTGCTCTAGGGGAGCTAAACTCGTTTTTTCGTCGGATGAAATTGTATTAAGGCCTCAAGGAGGCAACAAAACGCTCATCAAAGAGCCGATACATTGGAGAAGGTCTTCCTGCCAAATACATAGTGACTTACACTCATCAAAGAGCTGATACATTGGAGAAGGGCTTCCTGCCAAATACATTGAGACTCACACTCTCTGCCAAGATTGGCCAGAGCATTCACTACTGAATTGGACTCTTTAGGAACATAAGCAATGTTTACAGTATCAAAACCAGACACAGGATCAGATATACCGTTAACTAGAGGTCTATAAGAAACCAAGCAATCACAACTAGAGATCCTGGAGATAGCAACAAGTTTAGCCAACAGGAGCTAAACTTTCCAAGAAGTTCTAGAGCACTTCTAATTCAACCCTATAGAGTAAAACTCTGCTAGTTACAAAACAGTAGGTCTCAGACTAAAAAGTATATTATATATTAGACTGGAACCCATTGTTTTATGAGGAGTGTGGTTCTAACCCCATGGGGACGAAAAGGATTTTTCAAAGTTGTCTGCTCTTCCTCTTGGCTTTTAGTTTCATGAAAATCTCTAACACAGGATATGGTTATGGCATTTGAGCCATTTTTTTCTTTTTTAATTTTATGTCTCTTTTGGATTTCCGTTGTCTAGGCTTGCTATGAACTGGTTGATTTTGATTTGGAGCAAAAATAGAAGCTTATGGATTATTGAATGCTGTTAATTAGGAGTAGTATCAAAAACCTAGGGAAACGCCTTTCCTTCGTAAAAAGGGTGATCAATAGGTTGATGAATCTTAAAGTTGTTTCAAGGATAATCCGAATTTCTTCGATCCGACATGGAGAGAGTGTGTTACACTGCATATTGTTTCCGAACTGGAACTTAGATTGTGCAAGTTATGCTTCGTATCAGCCATAGATGGAGCCTCATTTTTAAGTGCGTTTTCGTGAGGGAGTATCAGCAGTACGAGTACCCATGTGTAAATAATTCTTTCGTTCATGAATTTTGCCTTCCTGTCTTGCTTTCTTATGGAACTGTCCATGTATAAGTTTGCGAATACAAGTCTTATTTTGGTTCCGTGTTGGTTTTCTTTTCTTTTTTTTTTTTTTTCTTTCTTTCTTTCTTTCTTTATGAATTGAAAATAAGGTAAATTTGCTCAATTAGTAAAGTGAGATTTTGATGATCCTCAACTTTTTTTTTAATTAGTTCACAGCCTTTAATTTTAGTAGTTGAGGAATTAATTTATCCTGATGAATATTAAAAGTATGCCATGTGAGAGGCATATGACCATTTTAGTAAGGATATTTTAATAAAATACCAGTTTTTAAAAAAATTAAAATCAATAGCATGAAAAACAAAAAATAATAAGAAAAGTAAAAAAAAAAAAAAAAAACATAAAAAAATCAGATCTACTTCCTAAACAAAAATCAGACCTAGTTTCATTAGAAAATCAAATTTATTAAAAAAAAAAAAATCCCAGTAGCGCCCCTTCGTCACGCGCTTCAAACCGAGTTGCGAGCTTATAAATCAGAAAACGAGAGGATTTCTCATTCCTTATAAAGTTATCTAACAGAGAAAAAAAAAAAAAAAAGAAAAAGAGAAGGGAAAACATAGAAGAATAAACAGAGAGAAATTTTTTATCTGGGTTGATGACCTGCAAAAAGAGGTTTTTTGATCTGGGTCGACAGACGAAAAAATCCAAAGAAATGAGAAGTAGTCGGCATGGTTGAAGATGCGTTTTTTTTTTTTTTTTTGGTGGTTTTGAGAAGATGCGTTTATTCTTTTTTTTTCTTTTTCTGTGTTGATGACCTGCAAAAAGAGTTTTACTTATCTAGGTTTGAAATTTGGGTTTCTTTTTTCTTAGCTTCTTTTTCTTCTTTTTTTTTTTTTTGGTGGAGAAGTTGTTTTTGGTTGCATATCTAGGTTTGAGATTTGAGTGTTTTTTTTTTTTTTTTTTTTTTTCCGTGGAGAAGTTATTCTTGGTTGAAGATGCGTGGAGAAGTTGTTCTTGGTTGAAGATCTGGGTTTGAGATATGCGTTTTTTTTCCTTAGCTTTTTTTTTTTTTTTTTCTCTTTCTATTTTACGTGAAGAAGTTGTGAAGATCTGGGTTTGTTGTTTTTGTTTGGTTTGTTTTATTTTTTTCCAGATTTTTAGTTTGTTTTAATTTAAATTTAATTTTTTATTTAGAAGGTAATTTAATAATTTCAATTAAAAAATAATGTTTAATAATTTTTAATTGTTAAATTTAACGGTTTGATGGTTAAAAATAATCCCTCAGTTATTATAATAAAAAGTTTAAGGATTGATTAAGCAAAAAAATTGTACATTAAAATTTTATTTTTGTAAAAGGTTGGAAAGTTACTGACCATTTTGAATTGCCAAGCGAGCACTAACTTGCTCCATTTCACATGGGCGTTTCAAGGCAATCTTCATGGCCATTAAAGTTTTGTAGGTTGGGCTTCTGACAGTAGGTTGTGGGAAGGAGGCGAACCCTGGAATAGGGCTTAGAGTTAGGCCCCCAAAATGAGTTAAGAGACATGTTTAAGAATGAAACTGGTGTATACAATTTTTTTGAAATATTTTAAAAGTGTGTAATAATTATGCTACAAAATTATATAGTTATTATTACAAAAGAATTTAATTTTTTCAATTTGTAAAATATTCTAAAATTTTAGTTATATTTCTACTTTTGTGACCCAGAAAAGATTTATCGTCCATTTTTTACTCCTCTGCAACTCGATAATTTCATTGAATAATCTTTACTTGGGGTAATATAGTTCAAATTACCATCCTAGTATCTGGGGTATTTTGTGTCTTTTCTGTTCTTTTTTTGATATAAAAATGTATTAAACAATAAAAAATCAAAAAAACTAAAATGCTATAGAAAATGTTAAAAAAAAGAGTTGCTTATGTTTCCTTCCATTCTATTTTTCTTTTGTTCTTTATGTTTTCTTTTTCTTCGTTACTTTTTTGGGTCCTCCTTGGTTCATGTTATAAAACAAATAGATCTGGTCATAGTTACTTTTTTAATACAGATTTGATGGCTGAAAAATAAATATGTATTAGTATATTAGTTTTTTAGTACTTATTTGAGAAAAAGGCTAACGGATATTTCATGTTTAAAAAATTGCCTTTTTTTTTAGGCCTAAAGGGTATGCCAAGAATTATAAGAACATGGATATATTAATATGAAAAAGTCAGAAAATTACAAGGTATTTGAGATGACAATGTTTTAATTAGTGTCTGAGAACTAAATTCTAATACTAAAGTTACAAGTGTTATAATGTAATGTTTTTATATGTTACTGTAAAGCTTTCAATGTTACAGTGTTTGAATTCTAATTTAGCTTCTAAATACTTTCTAAGTATCAGGGAAACTCAATCTCAACTCCATCCAACTTAAAATATTTTAGTTATCTTTTTTTTTCTGATTGTAAATGGCGTCAGTAGCATGAAACAAAAGACTCCCCGGGGTCCTTGTTAGCTCCCTTTTAATTGTCAAAGTCCCAACATTAATAAACAAAGAAATACACTCGTTGTAGTTGCATATATTGCCTAGCATTAGATACACATCTAACTCCACTTTGAAGTGTAAATTTTATATCCTCCCACTCTAAATTAAAAAAAAAAAACTCTAATTATTATTAAATAATCAAATAAGCCTATATAGTTTCCAATCTTCAACTTGCGTAGTCGCCCTGTATTATAACTATATATATACTTTCGTCCATTGATAGCCAACTCTAAATTAGTTGTCATTGTTTAATACCAAAATTGCCATGCCTACAAGTTGTACAAGGAATATAGAAATGTGCACAGGAATATAGAAATGAAGTCATTTTATAAACTATTGGTCTTGATCTTGGCTTCCTTGTGTTTCTTCAAGCCTGTTTAGAGCAGCCGTTTTAGTGTTGACCTATGTCACTCTAGGACTAATTAACCAATTAGAGAGGATTATTTAAGGTCTTAGTTACGGATTATTTGGACCCTTCATTGTCTTTAGAGGGCATATATTTCTCATCGTTGCGCCCCATATTTATATTTGTGAGGGTTTTGATTTGCTTGCCCGGAGGAAAGCAGGTAGAGTTTGATGTGCTATATCTTTGTAACATAAAATGGTTGACCCTATTGTTTATGTTTTTGCTGGTTCTAAGAAAGACGGAGAAGAGATCCTTGGTAAAGAGCCTCTTGCAATTTTCCAAAAGACAAATGTCCTAAGTTGTTTGTTTATTTGTTGATGTTGAAATATGTCTCAAGTTGGATTTTTAATGAACTAAACTCCTCTTTCTTCTTTCCATGGACGGTGGTGGTATGGTGACAAAGAATATCTTACGTAAGGGTTTTGCTCCTATCAGGTCATGAGTTCGAATTATGCTATGTATAAATCGGCCTCAACTTGTATTGGCATAGACTATGCTTCCAAGCACACTCTTAAAGCTCATAGCATGTTAGGTGATGAAGGCTCTGGGGTAGGATCTTTTGGTATCCCATCGGTGATCTTAGTGGTTACCGTTTATTTAGTCTCCTTAGATTGGGTACGTGAGGACACTACCGATTCATTTTTTGACATACCTAGAAAAAATAGGCCCCCATGTCTTTAAATGAAGCCGTCCCCTTGTTATTTGCTCTAATACTCTGGGGAGCTTTGTCTGTGTTGAACTCACGTTAAAATGTTACAAATTATCACTAGTAATCATCACATCTTTTATTAGGTGATTTTAATTTATTTATTAAGAAATAAGGATTATCTCCTTTACTTATCATAAATTATAATGGGTACTTTCAAATATTACAATTTCAATCATATGTGCTCATTTAGATTAGGCTCATATGTCCCATATTTTGTGTCGTTTTTTGTTTCTTAATAATTCTATGAACCGTCAAATAAAAAATTTAAATTTAACATGGTATAATAAGATTGGAGGGATATAAAAAGAAGCATGAATTAGAGGACACAACAACGCTGCTCACTAATAGAGCTTTCATCTAAAAGACACACCTGATTGTCTAAAAGACATTCATCTATTTAGAAAGCCAAAGTCGAATAGAGCTTTCTCTCTGTTATATCCCATAATCAGAGACGTTAATTTTAAACTCAAGTTGATCCGAAACAATGTTAACGTTGACTGATATACTCTTATCCTGCATTTTCTAGTCTGACACACCTGGTTGATTCATCCTTAATATCCTAACCCTCAAGCAACAGCTGCCTTAGCAGGAAGAAAAACAAGATGAAAGAAAGCAACAAAAGCATTTCACACCCACCAAAAAAAAAAAAAAGAACACTAATATTCATGAACATGTGCTCAAGATGTCGGTTTTGTGCTTTATGTGAGAGATTCCTGGCGTTTAAATTATGAGCCATAAATTCTGAGAGCTCGGAGTGAGTGACTTATAATTTAAAGAAAATTTTTGGAACCTTAATGCTGTATTAAGTTTTTGTATATTTTTTTTTAATAGTGGCAAAAAAAAACTGAAACTGTTTTGGTGTTTAAAAAACTAGTTTTTTAATGTCCAAAAAAAAAAAGACCATTCACCAAAAAAATTCCCCTCAAAAAACCATTTTTAAAAGTACCCCTTTGTCCCCACTTTTCCTTCTCTCTTGCACATGACAGTGACACCATCCACCACTATAAATAGCTCATCCTCTGCACAACATCGTTCTCTTTTTCATTATAAGCATTATTGGTTTTACTATCATTCGTTCTTTCCTTTAAACTTCTATAATTCTATGCATTTCTCAATCTCAACTTTATGGCCTCCTTTCAAGCCTTCCCCTTTCTTGTCTCCCTTTCCCTTTTCCAATTATTTTTAGGTACATGTTTTTGTATGTGCTCGTTTTGTTTCGTGCCTTTCATCTTAACATTTTTATGATCTGACAGTTTGAAATTATATTTTTGTATTTTATAGGTGTTTATTCAGCCACGTTTACAATAGTAAACGAGTGCAATTATACAGTGTGGCCAGGCATTCTATCTAGTGCTGGTACTGCACAACTCTCAACCACTGGATTAGCCCTCCAGTCGGGCCAATCTAGCACCCTGGATGTCCCGACTGCATGGTCGGGCCGCTTGTGGGGCCGGACCCTCTGCTCCCAAGACCCCGCAGGGAAATTCACATGCGTCACCGGAGATTGTGGCTCCTCCACAGTGGAATGCAGCGGTGGCGGCGCAATCCCACCGGCGACCTTGGCGGAGTTCACCCTCAACGGCGCCGGAGGGCTCGACTTCTATGACGTCAGCCTCGTCGATGGCTACAACCTCCCCATGACGGTGGTTCCACAGGGTGGCACCGGCGCGGGAAACTGTACGACGACAGGGTGTATAGTGGACTTGAATCCGTCGTGCCCGTCGGAGCTCAAGGTCGTGCAGAGCGATGAGGACGTCGCGTGTAGAAGCGCATGCGACGCTTTTGGGGACCCACAGTATTGCTGTAGTGGGGCCTACGCGACGCCGGATTCGTGCAAGCCAAGTGCATACTCTGAGTTTTTTAAGAGTTCGTGCCCAAGAGCTTATAGTTATGCTTATGACGACGGAACTAGCACATTCACTTGCGCCTCTGCCAACTACGTCATCACTTTCTGCCCTTCCTCTTCCCCAAGGTAATCTAATTTCTTACCATATGATTAGTAAAAAAAGAAAAATCATATATACTTATATATAATTTAACATAACATTGCGTTACTAATGTGCTATATTTAGTAAATCACATAATCATGAGATTGTTAGTGTAAGTTTTAATTCTTTGAAATTTGGAGGGTCGGTTTGAGACGTGTATTATGACCGACTTTGGAATATATATATATATATATATATATATATTTTTAGAGTTTCTAGGTGTGAACTACTAAGATGTGTATTGGCTACCTCAAAAACAAAAACAATAATAATAAATCAAAATCCCAACATGTAGTTGTCACGTTTCTTTCTTATTTTGAGGGGAAAGGAAAAATATTAAAACAAAGATTTTAATATAAATAGAATATTTATTTTGGGCTATAATTACAAGTTGTTAAATTTTAAAATATTATTTGTTGTGGCCGTGTGTGTACAGCTTGAAGTCGTCAAATAACGGGCAATACCCGGAGGCTGCGCACGTCTCTGCCAGTTTTCGCGAAACGACACCAAATCTCATTGGCTACGCCGTCATCCTTTTGGCGGCAATTTGGGGGATGCGACAGCTATTTTGACGCCACTCCCCATTAGCGTAATGACACTCGTAAAGAGAGAGAAAACGACAACATATAGCAAGTGTCATATTAACAACTTATAGCAAGTTTCATATTAACAACTTGGAAATTCAACTGTATTGACTCTCTTAATTGTGATGAGGTGATTTCAAAATTTGTTTCTTCTTTCACTTGGTGGGTCCCGGCGGTTGTGAGCTGAATCTGGCCCCCAAAAGAAGAGATAGTGGGGCCCATGTTTTGATTTTAACCATTTGGGGTGCAACTTTTGGAACTACTGCCGGATGATTGGCTATGAATTTTGGTCCAATGATCCGTGAAAGCCTGCAATATTGTTTGAACCTATTGACGAAGGAAACTTCTTTTGCCAGATGTGTTGTCCCTTTGTTGTTGTCGTCTTCCCAGAATAACCCAATTGCTAGTTGGGAACAATTAGTTTTTTTTCCCCTTATTTTTATTTTATTACGCGGGTTTCAAACTTTACACCTTTTAATAAAGTCACGATTACTGGAAGTCACGATTTATGTAACAATAGAGATGTTTAGTAACATTAGAGTAGGAATCTTAGATCAAATCAAATGATTTTTGTAAAGCATCAATTTCGAGCTGATAGCCAGCGTTAATCGATCGAAATCTCTTCTGAGTTGTGTCCAACTTTTTTGTTTTTATATTTGTTCTATAATTTATTAGCCTTGTTATATACCTAGTTACTATGCAAGAATATATATAAACTAAACTTTTTATAGTTAAATAATTAATTAATAATATCGTTGAAAAAGCTAGCTAGATGCGATCCATTGTTAAAAGAAACAAATGCATAGCAACACAAGAAAGCCTATTTAGTTGGCAAAGAGTGTGTCACCACTTGCTGGCAAAATGGGGTTTATATTTATATTTATATCTTATTTCATATATATACACACACACACACACACTCTGTCACTTTCCAAATTCAAATATTAAAAAAAAGGTGAAGAAAGATTTAGCTGGTATATTGCGTGAGAAATGTTTTCTTACTCTTGTCTTGCATCACTAGTGCTGCCAAGGAAATCATTAATATTAATCCCTTTCTCTTTTCTAGCATATATTCATATGGTATTCATATACTTTATTGTTATTAAAGTGATTATGTTCTATCTTCTTTGGCTTGTTTTAACGGCCAATATTAATATATTATATAATTAAAGGACTATTTATATATGCGTGTGGGATTTGATGTCATGTAAAAGTCGCTCTATAATATATATATATATATATATGTATATATGTATGTGTGTATGTTTGTTTGTTTGTATGTATAATTCATGATTTCAGATCCATCTTCAAATTATTGGGTCTCATTTTTTGATTTTTTTCTTTAAATTCCGAGTATGGTTTTTATGCTAACTGCAAGCATCATGCTTGTACGCGCTTAGTTAGGTTGCAACTAATAATTGGTATCCTATGCCAAACGACGTATAAATAAAAACAAAATCATCAGTGCAGCCCCATGCAATATGCAGGATCTCAATCATAGTAATGATTGTATATGAAACTATATAGAGAGCGATAACAGAGGCTTGACAAAACTAATAATCTGAGAAAAATATAAAGATAGGAAAATTTTTAAAGGGGCAAAATATAATTTTTAAAAATATAAAACACAAGTTTTATAAAAATTTATATACGAAATTAAAAGAAAAGGAAAAAAAAAGTTTGTGAAGACAACCGTCCACCTTGATCAGCGGCTCCACCTCTGTATGTAAGTGTTACATAGTAGAGCAACATTTTTTTTTTTTTTTTTTGTGGTTCATAAAGATTTAGTATATGAGGGAGATTGATGGATAGACGGTGGGTTGCATGAAGCAGGCATGTTGCTTATTGATTCACATATCAGTCATCGGCTGTGGCGGAGCCCGGGCTGAATGAACCACAAATTTTAAGCTAAAATAGAGTACTAATATATTTTTTTAACTATCTTAACAATCCACAAATTATGAGTTTGTATAATAATGTTATTGTTTTTGGGTTTACGTGGCATATTATGTTTGAAAAATGGGATCTATAACAAAAATTAAAAATTTAAGGTATGATCGAAAACTTTGAAAAATTATTATATAAGTGTCATAAGTATAAAAATTTAGAGGAAGAAAATTGAGGAAAAGAACTAGTTGGGGCAAAAATTAAAAGAGCTCCTTGAGCCCGTGGGTAGCAAGTGGCTCCATCACTAGTGGTGAGTGTTATGTGAATTAAATCAACATGCTTGCAAATAGAGCAGAATTAAATACATCATCATCATCATCATCATCATCATTATTATTATTATTATCATTATCACTATTATTATTATTATTATTATTAGAACAAGCTACTCAACGTCTCAAATAATGACCTTGATTTATCAAGTTGAACGTAGGCTTCAAATTTAATAATGCTCATTTGATGTCATATGCATACATATTTTAGAAGGAAAGGCCAAATAAGATTAAAACCCACCATGTTTTAGAACAGACATTTGTGGGAAAACGATCGATCATCAGTGAAAAGTATTCTAATAAACTAATATCTGGATTCGTCACAATCTTTTAGGACGGCAATTTACTGCAGGATATGGTAAAATAAATGGGGCGGTTTTTTTTTTTTTCCCACTTTAACAGTGACAAGATAGAGAACCTGATTCACAGGAAGGTCTTTTTCTGATAAGAGCGTTTTCAAACTAAATCATCTTTTTTCTTTTTTTAATAGATATAACAACTGAAAAATAGGTAGTATTAATAGATTACTTTTTTAAAAGTTAGGAGAACGATTCTCATTGATTTATACTTTTTCTCAAGAATATAACATTTAATCCTCCCTTTCTCTTCTAAGATATTAAATCAAGAGGTCCAAAATTAAAAATGTGAGTCTAGAATGGCACATTCTCTAATTTTTTCTCAATAATAATTGTAGACAGGCGCGGGATGATAATAAGAGCCACTGTATAGATGCTTCATGGTGAAAGTTTTATTAATTGATTGTCAGCTTTTAGAACATTTCATTCAAAAAAAAAAAAAAAAAAGAAAGGAAAATTGAATTACTGTTAAACTAGAAAGAAAGTGCTCTGTTAACCAAGAAATCCCTGATCTCGATCCTGATCCCGACTCTACTCCATCCCACACATCATGCTGTCATGCTTACACAAGTTATATTTCTACGTCTCTAGTCTACATTGATCTGGTTGGACCGTCGAAGTTATTAAATTCTTAATATTAAAAGTGGAAAATTAAAAAATGGAGCAAGAGCCGTATTAGTATGACTATCCATTAAGTATGTAACCATTTTTCAAGTGGACAGTCCTATCAGTTGTGAGGGGGGGAAAAGTTATGGCCTGTGTATGTGAACGCTCACTTTGAAGAAACTAAGGATAATGGTATTAAAATTGTACGTTGGCTAGATTATCCACTATAATAAAGATTAACTAAAAACAAACTGGCTAGATAACAAGTTGCTTTAATTTACACACTGTTTGCGGCTGGATAAAATGTTCGAGGATTAAGCAGTAACAATATTACGAATATATTGCACCTAGAAATCTTCTATACAATTGGCTGCTTGTTGACCTCTAATGTCTCGTTTCATATTCATCCACTTTTTTCTTCTAAAACTTTAACTTTTAGCATTCCTCATCTTCTTCTGTCATTATTTCTTTACTCTCCTCTAGCTCTCTTTTTGGTGAAAGAAATTGTAGCGAGGGGTGACCAGCTCTAGTTGTCCGCCAAATATTGATAATATTTGCAGTGAGTCATAACTACTTGCGTGGAGAGATAAAGCTTGTTGCATCGCATTTATTAATTGAGAATGGAGTCGGTAGTCAAAAATGATTTTAAATGTTTTTAATTATGACTCGAATTTGAGATTTCTTAATTATCAAATCACTTGGGGGTAAGCCCGATGCCATTAAATTACCACCTTAGGGGTCGCCTCTAGCTTTCTTCCTAAACAAGTGACATATTCTATATACAAGTGGTATGTTTACTTTTCTTCTTTTCAGTAGATTAATTCATCAAGCATGTAAGCTAACTATAGCTAGGTTTGAGTAATAAGATGACACTTAAAGTTTTTCACTTTTTCCTAAAGTAATTCGATTTTAGCGATACGAAAGCAAGCTTTTACTCTTTGACTTTTTCGGCATTGCTACTTTGTAGAGACCAACTATAAGATTAGTTTCTGTTGGACACGGGAACAGTCTCCTCCCCTCCCCGCCCCACCCCACCGCACCCCAAAGTCTTCATATATATATATATATATATATATATATATATATATTCATATAGTCTTTATATAGGACTATACATCTACATGTGATTTTCAAATATTCTTTGTTTAAAAAAATGATAGACAGATCATAATCATGGCCTAAGACCTTAATCAGAATATCTTCCGTGTTTGTGGTGCTAGTTAATTAGTGTTGAACACCTAGAACAAAGGTTGAAGATTCTTCACCCTTGTGATCACCAAAGAATGCGCTGGTCAAAAGAGAAGCAAGAAAAATTCATATTTAATATTAGAAATAGTAGATGATGAGTCATAATTCATTTTTTCTATTCAAACTATTAAGGTAATTCAAAAGTCATAATAGGGTGTAAAAGATGGTTTTCTAATCTGGTAGGAACTGACTCTTATATTCTCTTTATTCTATCACTTTTTATGTCCCTAACAATATCATGTCATGTCAATTTTAAATATCATATCAATTAAAATATCATGTTTTTAATCATGTATTACAACAAAATGTAGTTTAATGCAACTCTCATTAGACAATGGTTTATTGAGAAATAGTCGTTTAAAGTCACGTTATTTATTGCCAACAAATGTCGCATGCTTTAAATGACAGTTTTTGAGAAACAGTCGTCTAATATGCTAGGTTAAACGATGGTTTTATGAAAACCGTCATTTGTGTCAACGATTTTTTTTAAAGGCGGACTTTTTCCTCTTATACTTTAACAAAAAAATTTCAAAGTTTCTCATCTCTTTCATAAATTTCGAACACTCTCTTCTATTCTAGTCTATCAAATTTGCAAGCTCTAAAGTTTTTCTCTCAAATGCTCATTTTCTCTCTAAGTTCTCTTTATCTCCATCATCCTACTATTTCTTCCTCACCTTCTAACTCTCCTCCCACTCTCTCTTTCATATCTTCTAATCCTCATTTGCTCAACCCTCATCTAAGACACCATGACTCGACATCAAACAATTATTATTGCCACTGTTGTCGCCTCCGCCTTGTTTTGAGCACCAAAATTTAGGTACATTTGGAATTTTCTAAAATTCCCTTCACTTGAATTTATGTTTTTTTTTTCAAATTTTGAGTTTTCCTTTGTGTTTGGTTAAGTTTGTTGTTGTTGTTGTTGTTATATTTTGTGGATAAATTTTACCTATGATTCTTGAAGTATTTTGGTTATATGAATATTTGTTATGCACGTCTTTGAAAATCGTTAGATATTTTTTCTATGTTGGATACAAATCAAGTTTATCAAAGAAGAGGACATAAATTTGTAAATAATAGTTAAAATTATTTTTTTAGAAGAAATTGTTTTGGTGAAAATATTTTTTTTTCTAATTTTTTCAAGGCTTTTGACAACGTTGTTTACTAAAACCATCGTCTAATAGGCACTTTTGAGGATGGTTTTAGTAAAAACCGTGGTCTAATGTGCCCTCTTGGTATTTCGTGTCCATATTAGACGATGGTTTAACTGTCGTCTAATGTATCCCATATATTACGACTGTGGATTAAACTACCGTCGTCTTATCTCTAGATAACGGTTTTAAACCATAGCCTAATCTTCTATTTATGCTAGTGATGTTAATTAAAAATATTTTGATTAATATAGCCTAGTGTTATTTAAGGACATGAAAAAGATAGGAAAAAAAAAAGATATACAAGTTAAATCCATGTTGGAAACTACTAACTACATGGTTATGAAGAACTACTAAAAGGTGTCCTTTTTTTTTTTTTTTTTGCAGAGGGACAAGGTGTCGTTTACAAAACAAAAGCAAGAAAATTTCACATTCAATATTAGAATGCTAGATGATGAGTCACAAGTCATTTTTGTTCTGATTCAAATTATTAATGTCTTCAAAAGTTACGATAAGCATTTAGAAGATGGCTTGCTGACTTGGAAACTGCCGACTACATGGTTACAGAAACTGCTAACTAGGAAGGTGTCGTTTTTCTTTCCCCATGTGCCGCAAAACAATGCACGTCAATCGTTTTCTTAGCACGTATGCATGTGTTGTCACGTTGAACTTTGCAACATTTTTTAGGCGTGCTTGGGTTACACTCATTTTCTTTTTGCCTTTGCCGAAGTATGTCAAACATTAATCACTTTCATTGCGACCAAAGAAAAAGGTTCAGCAAAGAATTTTTTGAAATTAATTTCGGTGGCTGCCTCTAAATGGATAAGGTCGTCAACCTCAATTAACTTTTGAAAGAAATTAATGTACCTTATTTTCTTTCTATTAAAAAAAGGGAATGAAATTAATTGATTTGCCTTATGGGCTTTTCACTAATGGGCAAGTGTTCTTGTGGGCTTTCGTCAAAGCTCAAAATGGCCTAACAAAAGGACAGAAGCCCACCAAGTTTTGCTGAAAACTTGTGTCCATTGTGACACGAAACACCAATCATGTGTACTGTAATTTGGCCATGTTCAACCTTAGCCAACGAAATTTTCCCAACTGTTGGGGTCTGTTCCTAAGAAATTGACCCCTTTATTTATTTATTATTATTATTTTTTTCAACATAAATCATGTGTGTAAAATTGAAGTGTCTTCATCAGAGCCTCATCCTAGCAAACCTTATTATTGCTATTGGCTATGACATGTCTACCAAGCGTTTGAGAATATGCCAAACCGATATAAGTGGTCTCAAAATAAAGTTTTCCAACCTAATGAGTGACTCACTAGCATGGAGAACAATAAAAGAGAGGTCGCAAGTTAAAAACTAAATATTTGTTTTTTATCCTTAGTTGACTGCCTTCAACCACAGCTCTATCTGCCCTAGTAACCTATAGAGCACAATTTGCCATTACTTGGGGATTTGGCCTTTTTTCTTTCTGTCCCTGTAATACCATATTACGTCAATTAATATATTATATATTTTTTAATTGATACGATTCAGTATTTTAATTAACATGACATAATATTATTATTCGACAGTTACGAAAGAAGTATGAATGTATGAATATAAGAGTTGGATGCGAGGAATTTAGAGAAATAATAAAATCCTAATAGTCATGTTGAAATATAACAAAAAAATTATATTATTATAATAATGACTAAGTAACTTTTATAGTACTGCTATTTTAGAGGTATTTTTTAAAATTATTATATTTGAGTTCCTCTCAACAATTTTTCATGTAGTGTAATTTTTACAACAAAAAAAAAATATTGCACACTTGCCCCAATTGTTGATTAGTTACATGACTAGCTAGCAAAAGAAAAGAAAAGATCGTTGGTTAGTGTTTGTAGCTCTTGAGTCTTGATAAAATAGCTATTTTAATGCATGCACATAAGTTATTCAATGAACCTTAAAATTTCGTCCTGCTAATCAGAAGGCTGCTGATTTCTTCCCATCAAGTTGAAAGCGTAAAATCTAGAGTGCTTTGACAATTATGGTGCAATAAACAAGCCATGTTGAGAATAAGAAACTAAAGGAAGAAGATAAGAAAAGTAAGTTTTGGACAAACCATATCTTGATAAGCCAAAAAAATAAAAATTTAAAAAAAAAATCAAAAGCTGTTTCATACTACTTTTGCCCCTTCTTGGATCCAAGTTTCCTTCCACCTTACATTTCCCTCCTTAATCTGACCTCCTTTTCACACACATGGCTTCTTTTAAGCGAATCATTTTTGTCACCCTTTTCTCATATTAAAAACTAAGATTTTTTTATTTCATTCTCTAATGATCATGTCTCTTTGATCATCCCAACCTCATAGTTAGAGCCCTTCCCTTTTCGTCGTCATCGATTGATGATCGTATAATACAATCCGATTGAAAAAAGCCTAAGAAAACAAAGGATTCCTCCATAGCCCTTTTTCTAGAAAAAAGGACGGTTTTTTTTTTTTTTTCAGTCTCAATATCACTAACTATAGTGGGACGATGTAAATCTTTAATAAAGGACGATCATATATTAACATTGAAGAGAAGGAAAAAAAATGAGAAAAGGAAGAGAAAAGGGTAATGCTGATGAGAAAAAGGAAAAGTTAAAAATCTTATCTACATAGGAACTTTACACGGCATATATATAGCCCATCAATGGAGTCCTAGATGCTCATGGAATGTATGAGAATTTGGAAGAGAGAGAAAAAAATAGTATGTCGCTAATGTTACGACGTCGTTGTTTTTTTTTTTTTTCTCCTTTTTGAGGGATTTATAATTTCATGATAAGTTTTATCATGTACCTATCATCATTTATTATTTTATATTACAAAGTAAAGTTCAACAATCCATGTTATAATGATACATATGTTCATCTTTGTCGACTCTCATCTTATTGCAAATGCAGGATATGCACCACAGAATTCATACTTTTGAAAAAAAAAAAAAAAAGGTTACACATGTGTGTGTATAAATATTGTATGGTTTTTTGGTTGGTTGAGGTGGGTCATCTCTTGCTTAATACTTTCACAAATTCAATTACTAAGGCCACTAAATTGGCAATGATGACAAGTTATGATGGAGAATCTTGTCAATTTCACATGGTTCCACAATGTTTCTTTTCAACCATATCCTTCTTTGGCGCTTAGCATGTATATTAAGCCCTTGTTCTCATATTAACCTTGTGTTCTACAAAATGAGTTAAACTGATAAATTTTAACTAAAATAATATAAAACTTTTATATATTATAATATAAAGTAAAAATATGCTACAAGTAAAGCTTTTACATACTATGATGTTTGAACTTATTTCTTAAACTAAAAAATAGAAAATTTGCTTGGTAAATACAACTTTTTTGACCCTACTTGTGGTTAAAATATTTAACAATGCTTTAAATGTATCATAAAATCAGAGTTTTTGTAGTGTATAGTTTTAGTTTGATTTAAACTCGAAAATTATTTTTTTTCCCTTGTGTATAGTAGCAAAACAAACGGGTAACAAAAAGTTTGAATTGGAATTTAAAATTGTTTAAATTTTTATAAGAGAAAATACTGAAACAAATAACCCGGCAAATAAACAAAAGGGTTAATTTTAGAGGTAAAAAAAATGCTTGAGCAACATTTTTTAACAAAAAATCTCATTGGGCCTACGTTTGAGATTTTGGACATGTATCT
This sequence comes from Artocarpus hirsutus, assembly GCA_946598075.1. NCBI lineage: Eukaryota > Viridiplantae > Streptophyta > Magnoliopsida > Rosales > Moraceae > Artocarpus > Artocarpus hirsutus. The sequence goes on from CAMOHE010047339.1 coordinate 103,572, forward strand.
GTGGTTTGCATTAAATTGTTTACATGTATTTAACGTGGCTTTGTTGCTTGCGAAGAAAGACAGAGTTGTCCCACCAAAAAGTTTTATAAAAAAGGATGTTAATAAAAGTCCAAATATATAGAATACAAGCAAATGAAATAGGCTAGAAGTTGCACACAAAAAGCTAGAAACTTTGATGCTTATGTAAAGGTTGAGCAGAGATAATTTTGGACATTTTATTGAGGCTATTCATACATCACCCACATGAGATTGTTGGACTTATTCACGTCCCTAGTCTCTTATTCTTTCCTCTAAAATGTTGTAGACAAAAAATAAATAAATAAATAAAACACTAAAAGGAAGTTTCAGATTTCAGTTGAGAATTATTTGGTAGAGTATAAAAAAAGAATACCTTAAATTAAGGTGTTGTGATAATTGTCATCATTTGACCATATACTAAAACAAAAGAATACATATAAAAATTTAAGAAAATGTGATAAAATAAAAATCTAATAATACTAATAGAATAATTTTAGTACTTGTCATATAATTCTTTAGGGAATTTATAGATATGGGTTTTTCTTTTTTTTCTTTTTCCTATCTATTTATCGTATCTTAGGAATTACACGTAACTCAATACACTAACTAGACGCTAATTGCGTTAGCTTTAATTGGCTATATACCGACATGCTTACACTCGTTCATGCATAGAATTATCTTTCCTAGGTCTGCAATGCAAATGGGCATTGGTTTATGATGAAAAATCCACTGAAAAATGGGCATGAAATACGGTACAAAAATCTAAATATTTTCTATCATTTGGAGAAATGCTCAAAGAGACTGAGAGAAAACTATTTTTCAATATCATAATGAATGGAGTGAACAAAATGTCTGGACCAAAGATGCATACTTCCAACCCGCATTACACTTCTTAAACAAGTGCAAGTTAGTGAACAAATATCTGGATCAAAGATGCAGAGTTCCAAACTGTATTACACTTCTCAAACAAGGCCAAGTTGTTACAAAGCTTTGTCAAACTTTAGAAGTGAAAATTCACAAACTCTCAAGCAAAGCGGGTCCCATTTTGATTTTAGATAAAACATCTTGAAGCCTGTCAACAAAAACAAATTCTTTTATATATATATATATATATTTCCAAACATTGAAAGGAACACAAAAAATCACCTCGATCCTATGTGACTTGCCTCCTAATTCAAAGCAAAACTATACTTATTAGTCACTATTAAGATGTTTAAGAGGGTAGTTTAAACTATCAGTTTAGGCTGTAGTATATAAGAGCTTTATGCTGTAGCATTTTTTATTGTAGCATATAAGAGCTTTATACTATTCTCAATTTAAACCATTGGTTTAAACTATTTTTTTTAATTATCTTATGCAATTCGTAAACGGGTCGGGTCAGAGTTAAATGATGCGGTTGGTTTTTTTATTTTATTTATATTAGTTAAATATGTAGAATCCATTTTTAGTTCAAGATAAGGCACCAACGACTGAGTGGACACGTGGCAATTGTTATTCTCTTGCCTCTAATAATTTAATCCCACGTGGCGGGCCAGCCTTCAGTTTCCCTGCCATGTGTTGAGCTCCAATCATAGTTTGGGTCGTTAGCGACTTTAGGCATTGTCAGGTTATTAAAGTGAAATGGCCTAAATCACCTCGTAGACACCAACACGTGAGAATATATGGTAGGATGAGTTTTAAGAAGGAGAAAAACCAATTTCTCACGTCTGAAACCAAAAAAAAAGACTCACCAATAAATAAATATATATATATATATCTATTTTTCAACGGTTAAATTCATAAAAAAAATTAATTATATCTAATAGTTTTAAAACGTGTACCCTATATAAGAGTGCCTATCCAAAAAATTCAAAAAAAAAATCTTAGATTATTATTATTCATTTTGGAAGATGTTAGTTGGTGTACATTGTCTCGAGTATGTGGTGAGAAATTAATCAGGGGAGTGGAAATTTTCGTTTTTTTAAACATTTATTTAAGTGATTAGTGGACGGAAGAATTTCTGAAATGTTGTACACATTTGGTAGAACAATATGATTAGCTTTTCAAGTTAACAGGTGTATATGCACCGAGTATTTTTTTTGGATACAATCGATATAATATTTTTCTTTGTCGTATTCTTTGGAAAAAGTTGCATTCATGTGCATTCTAGTTCTAGCCAAACAATTCCATGAATGAAACACCAAAATTTAAAATGTGCATTTAAAAGGATGAAGTTTCATCCACAAACTATGACCCTATAATCTACCAAACCAAAAAAATGGACCCTATGGGCATATGGCATTTCTTGCTCAATTATTGTAGATGATAAAGTAGCTAATTCTAAAAGTCACTCACATTATTATATTTGACATTGAAGTTAAGAGCTAAGTGGTAGTTGATTACACTATAAACTATAATGTACCCAACTTAGCAAATATATACAAGCATATAGTAAGTGTTTTTAGATGATAAAGTAGCTAATTCTAAAAGTCACTCACATTAATATATTTGACATTGAAGTTAAGAGCTAAGTGGTAGTTGATTACACTATAAACTATGATGTACCAAACTTAGCCAATAAATATATACAAGCATATTGTAAGTACCAAAAAGAGGCTATTTTATATTTTCACCATTAATGAAAAAGATGTAGACTTTGGCTATTTTATCTAACATCAAAGTTTTCGTCACAAAATCAATTTTATTGGCTACAAAAAAGATATGCTCGGGCGAAGGATGGCGCTAATCACCACACCTAATTTAGGTGAGCTTTATGTTAGAGGATTCACATTCTATTAATGAGTGATATTGTATCACTGATGCCACTATTAATGTCTCTTAACATTGTTTAACTTAAAAAAGGACACATTTTGAAAAAAAAAATACTGTCCCTATTTGTTCATTTCAATTTATGTTGGTCCTTTTACTACGTGAAATTGAGAAAAAGGGAAATGATAAGGAGTAAAAAAGAAAAGGGCAACTTATAAGAATGTCCCAAAATACCCCAACTTATTAAAAATACCTTTTAATATATCTTTTATTAAAACTAACTTTTCATTAGAAATTTATGATTTATTAAAAGTCTAAGTTACACTCCTTTCTCACTTAAGAAAATAAAGAGAGAATTACAGTTTCTAATTTTTGAGATTAAATTATAGTGAGTAAAATAATAAATGTGTAATTAATATTTAAAAAAATAAAGAGTTAACTTTTCAAAAAAACGGTGTTTCTAATAAGAGGTGTCCGTAAGAGGACATTCAATATAGTTTTCAAATGTTCACTTGTCGGTGGTGATAGCATAGGAAGAATAGTTAAGGTTCTAATTTACTTTTGAGTGGTTCTTCAGATTGTCAATGTATTTAAGGGACTAGACTGTATGACGGGCACCACCCGATTCCCCTCCGCCCTTTTTTTTTTTAAAAAAAAAAGAAAGCCAACTCCTCTTGCTTGTAACAAAACATCTGTCAACTAGAAAAGGATAAAATCGTCATATTTTATTTTAAAAGAAGGAAAAAAGAGAGTAAAATGAGTCAAAAAAAGCAAAGCGTGTAAACTGCTGCCACGTAAGCAGTACAAATACCATCCAGCTACTCACAGACAGGAGATCTTTATCCATCTTAAGCTGATACTTTTTGGTCATTTCAGTTCACTTTACTGAATTCTGATTGGTAAGGTACAAGAACACTGAACACTCCTCCCTCCCAGCAACAACCAGACTGTGACTGGACTGAAGTAAGTCGGTCATACTTCTTCTTCTTCTTCTTCTTCTTCTTCTTCTTGTTTTTTTACCCTTTACTTTAACTTGTATTAAAAAAAAAAAATTCTAGAAAAAAATAAAAATAAATAGGTTGCAGAGGGATTATATGATCATAGGAAACCAAAACAAAATAAATTGTCGTATAGTCATATGTTTTCACATCAGAGATATAAAAAAATAAAAATATATATGCAATTTAGAACTAGCTACTAATAACAGTGGTAGTTTTGCATCTTATCAGAGAATTTTCAATTTCAACATATGTTTTTCGATTTCAATTTCAAGATACTTTGACAGGTTTTATCTTATTTTTTTCCCTAGGCAATATACTTTTTAATGTAAAAAAATAGTAGCTGATCTAAATGGTTCTTAGGGTTACATTTTAGATATATTTTTACACCTATATTCTATATTGTATTTGACTTTTTTTATCTCGAAAATAGATTTTTATAATTTTATTTAAAAATAAATTCTAAAGTCCTGTGTAACTTAATCTCATTAATTATTAAAGTTAATTATTATTTTTTAAAAATTTCATTTCTGAATTGGGTATGAGAACTTTTGACCTAACATTTATGGGTTTGAATTTCTCTCTGGGGAACTGGAAAAAATGCACATTGATATGGCTTTGTTTTTATTTTTGCATTAATTACAAAAATTTTTTCTTCGCTATTGCCCTTGTAAGATTGTGCGTTCTGCTGATTGCCGAACTGTAAAATATTTAAAAAAACTACAACTGTCAACAAGTTTTATTTTATTTTTTTTATTTGTTTCCTTTTTTTTACAATTTCGTGTTTATGAAGTACATTAGTTACTTTCTCTTTCGTCGGTGACTCTCGGAGTCCATTATAAATAGAGACGCAGAGCCGATGATTCAGATTCTCCCACCACTACCTCACTCTCTCTCTCTCTCTCTCTCGTCTTCTCCTCTTCCTCTAGAGAGAGAGT
>CAMOHE010047339.1:113152-129338 GCA_946598075.1 Artocarpus hirsutus
ACACCGTCGGCGTGTAAGCCGTCGATGTACTCCCAGCTGTTTAAGTCGGCGTGTCCAAAATCTTATAGCTACGCTTATGATGATGCCTCGAGCACTTTTACGTGTACTGGCGCCGATTATACCATCACATTTTGCCCTTCTCTTCCAAGGTGACGAAAGTTCTGTTTTATTTTGGTTTTTTCCCTTTCCTATTTTTTGTTCATTTTTTAATTCAAAATCCTTACGTAATGAAGTAATCATAGCGTAACGTTGAATCACAAATTTCTTTTAGATAAATCAGGCCATGCTAGTAGCCATTCCTCGTTTTGGATTGAGATCATGTTACAACATTATGAAACTAAAATGGTTTGAACGGAGTCTAATAATGATAAGAATTTTTAGGCTGTATGCCTTTTTTTCTGAGATTGTAGTTCAATCAGTCAGATCACTGTCTTGTGCGAAAGTTGCAGGTTCGAGTCCCGTCAATTATGCCCTAAAATCCAATGAATCGATTAATTCATCTCTTAAAAGAAAGACATCTGTTTAATTTTTAATGTTTTAAATTGTATATGATTAGTTATATTATAACATGTCATTTTGTAATAAATTTATAAAAGTCTATTTATATTTTTAAATGACGTGACACAATTTAATTTGTTAAATATGATTTGAAATCTTGAATGAATATGAATAGCTTGCGCTATTAAGGGAGCTAGCTCCATTTTATATAATAAAAATAAATAAAAATAGATAGAATTGGAGAAGAGATTTTTAACAATTACACTGCATACTAATAACTTCTTTTGTGCTTTGTATCTTATCGAAATTTAGTATCTGATATTTTAAAACTAATAATTAACTCCTAGTACTAACCTCAATTAAATTTTAGGGAACTCCCTAGTTAATTTAGAGGCTAATTGATTTTACAAAATAATTTAGTGTTTCTTTTTAGGGCCAAAATACTGAACTGGGAAAATTTAGTGGCAAAAGTTGTTGGGACTCTAATTGCTCCCATTGACATTTTAAAGTGGTTAACAGATATCATTAATTATTATTATATTGAAAATTCAAAAATAAATTATTGGAAAGAAAAATTAAAGATAAAATTGTTAAAACATGACAAATTGACATAAATACTAAAATTTTATAGTCACATTAACTTGACGGTAAATTGATATCTAACTAAATTTATAGTAGTGTAATAGTAATTTTCTTTTCAATGTTCTACTGAAGAGTTCTCTTTTTTTTTTTTTTCCCTTTTTGCTGAAAAATCAAAGAATTCTCCTTTTACTATCAAAGAATTCTCAATTTTACTTACTAGTTTTCTGCACTCGTGTGACAGTCTGAAATCCTCAAGAAATTCTTCTCTTGGGGCAACCGGAACCACAGTAGACGGGTCAGGTTCGGGTTCAGTGTTGGACTCGGGAACAATTCAGCAGGCCTCGTTTGCTAGTTCATGGCTAGCCAATTTGGCAACTGGGGATTCAATCAGACCACGTCCTTTAGCCTTTGAGACAGCTATTGTTTTGGTGGTGTCTTTGATAATGATTCTCTCATTTTTGCACTTGTGATAGTCATCTAAGCCCCTTTTAATTCTCCAGTTGCTGGCAACTTTTTAGAGAGACACATAGGAAGAGTGAAAAAACATCACTATATGACCTGGGTATTGCTTGGTCAAGAGGAAAGTTGACGGAGAATCCATTTGTAAACCACCCATTTCCAAAATCATAATTTAATGTTCCAATCATAGATAAAATATTGTGTAAAGTGTAAGCATAGTGTTTTAGAAATAGAAATTTGCTCTCTTTTTTGTTTTAATATAATTAGAAATTTAGAATAATTTCTTGTTCTGGTAAACGAAAGGCTCCTTTGCTGAGATGATCAACTGATCAAGCATGGTTGGATTGTTTGCCATGGAAAGAAAAATTATTATTATTAATAATAATCTTTTGTCTCTGTTTACTAGGAAAGTGGAAAAATGAAGTAAGATGATTGTAAAGTTCAGTGGGACACATGTGAAGATTGGTCTTGTTTTTACTCTTTTCCTGCTTTAATCTCAATGCTTTTGTGAACTTTTAGGTTGATTTGAATAAATTAGGAAGAACACGATGAAACTTTCAAAGGATTTTTTTTTTCCCGGAAATTAGTAGATAACTTTACGAATATATTTTAATAAGTGAAATCATTGTCTCTCTGAATCTAGTTTAGTGCAGACAAAACATTTCTGATGTCAAATTTAAGCAATTTGTTAAGAAGTCTTTGGCTATCAAAACCCATTCTTTCAAAATGTAATCATACAAGATAAATGAGTGAAGGATACAACAATAAGTCCCATTTGTCAGATTCAAGCAAATTGTTAAAAGTATTGGCTTTGAAAAACCCAATCTTCAACTTGCAATCATGAAAGATAAGTAGGTGGAAGATTTTACTTTTAGAATTAAATATTTTATTTATCACCATGTATATACAATTAGCACTCCTTGGTAAATCAAAAGTAAAATATAACAGTATCAAATTCAGTAATTTTACTTACCTATTTTCTTTTTTTTTTTTCACCATTTTGATACTTTTATTTTACTATTACACATGTGATGATGCATATGATAAATAAAAGTTGATGCTAGTCGAAATAACCATCAAATATATTGGTTGAGCCGTTTGAAACAATGCCACCCAACAAAAAAAAAAAAATAAAGCAAGGACAATGATGACATTATGAAGTGTAATTCCACGTTACCATTTTAGGATGTTGAAAGGATAAGCACTACCTCAGGTGAAAACTGATTAAAAAAAATTCCTCTAAATTCCAAACATTTCTCCTAAATAATAAGTTAAAAGAAAAATGTATCTTAGAGGATCTTTTCAACGGTCGGTGATTACTACATTTTCTTGCATTTACTTAAGCACGGATATGCATTGCATTTTGCACGGTTATAATTGATGATTTTGACATTAGGAAGGGAAGAAAATGTCCAAAATTCGGCCATCTGTTCTTGAATTTGAAGAGACATGTGAATGTGATGGTTGTTCAAATAGTGCATGGTTGCTATGTACGAATATTTTTAAACGTCATTGTTGTAGAGAAGAAAACAAATGCTAGAATAGTAGTGCAGTTTGAGAACGATCCAAATTGCAGTCCCATTTTCTCTTTTGAGATTCTAGGTAAGAGGATGTAAGGGGTTATTCCTCACCAATTTGTGTGGGGGGAGGAACCACACAAAGCAGGGAAAAAGAGAGAGAAAAAGGAGGAAACCTACTTTTCCCTTGAAGATAAGACGACAGTGATCGATATCCATTTTAATGGTGCTTTGTGATTCACTTTTTCATTTGTGTGCTCCGAAATTTAAAAGCAAAATGTGAACTAATTTGTGATTAGTCGAAATAGTGACGGCTTAAAAGAACGGAAAAATATTAGCGGTAACCATGCACCCTTGGGATTTATGGCGGAAAAATAAAAGGCGAAAAGGAAAAAAAAAATCTCGATCGTTTTAAGTGGAGGAGGACAGGAAATGTTGTTGCCTCTTGGCTTGCTCCTGTTTAGGAAGTGTCATCGACGAGGAGGACAGGAAATGCAGTGGCCTCTTGGCTTGCTCCTGTTTAGGAAATGTTGTCGAGGAGAAGGACAGGAAATGCCGCGGCAATATCACATGAGTGGTAGTTAGAATTTCTCAATGAAATGAAAATGAGCTATGGTTACGTGTCTTAACTAATCTTGGTTCTTTATGAAATATTAAAACTCCATAATTCAAAATAAAAGAAACTACGGTCCAAAGGAAAAGACATCTTTGAAAAAACTCTTGATAAACATACTGCCGACATCCTTGTTCCTTTCATGAATAACTCCCCCTTTGAACATTTTGCTATAACTAGACAACAGACAAAAGATGGAAAATCCAACGAAATCTATTCTGATAAACTTCATTTTTTCTTTCCTGTTGGATATTTTCACATATAACAAGCAATCCTTGTCAAGTCAATGAGTATAGTTTTCAATGAAAGGAAAGTCTTACTTGAGAAAGCATAACTGAGATCAAACTTTACTTAAGTGGGAGCCAAGAATTTGAGTCAATAAATGACAAGATTTGCTCATTGCTCACTGATATCTGGACTGGAGTCAGATAAACAAATGCTAGTTCATTAACAACAGACAGAGGATTTGGATTACTTTAAGACTTTTCTTGGAGAATTCTTCATGGAAAGTGCCATCTTTATAATCGCCGGTCATATTCTAAAGCTCTAAGAAGTATGAGATAGAGAATCTTCAGTCAAAAAGTTTCAGTGCATCCTTCAGATTATGTTGTGAAAAGGAAAATCACTCGCACATTAAAAACCAAAAAAAAAAAAAAAAAAAGAGACTAGCCTCATTCTCTCCGCTCCAATGGGTAAACCATAAGTCAATAAATGAACGTGGACCTACATAACACTTTGAAGATATTGCAGTATTAGGTGTGGGATCCACCAACCTAGGGAGGCAAGAATGTAGTCTGTGAATTAGGATTTTCTGTATCTCTGCTTTTCACTAGCAAGTACACTCAAATAATGCATGAAGTGACGAAAAAGTTTTTAAGGACACATCATGGAACAATAGGCTAACTTGTTGGGATGAATAAGATGTGACAAAAAAATAATTTTTACTTTTTTGGAACTCATAAAATTTTGCTTTCACGATGTTCATGATAAAGTTTTTCACTGTGTGTTCCATTTCTTGGATGTGTGATGAGAAAACAGTAGGAAACAACATAAAGTTTTTCCTGATAGTTGAATGCAAAATTGCCTGAAATATGTGCAGGTAATTTGGAAAATGGAAACCAAAAGTTCATCGCGTGATTCTGACCAGTAATGGGTAGCAGTGATCCTTTTCATAGCTGGGCCAGGAGTCATCTCCATTCATAAAGTTTTGATGACGCTTCCAAATTTCTTCGTCATATTCCTCAGTTATGCTCAACTGCAAACCATTTTCTTTGATTTCCTCCGCGAACTTGTCTAATGAATCACCTCTTTTAGGACTGAAAAATAGAGCTTCACTTGGTCCCACTTTTGTCAACAGGCACTTGACAAGTTGAGCAAGTCCCTTGTGGAATTCCTTAAAAAAGGTGCTGCCGGATCACATATCAAGATTAAAGTATATAAAGAAGATAAAAATTACCACAAAGATTTGACAAGCACATTATTTTATGCTTAAATAAACGTTAGTTCATGCATTATGATAACATACAAGATAGATGTGCCTTGTCTACTCGTCAAGATCTATATATCTCTAGGTCATTAAGAATGACATCCATACAATAAGTTTTCTTCATCCAATCGCCCCAAGAAATCATGAAAAAACTAATCGATTATACCAGAAAGTGGCATGTGCAACAAATTTTAAGAAAGGAGAGTGTGGTGTACACACTAAAGTTGGCCCATTGTGACTACCATCTCAGCACTACACAAGTCCATATCATCAATTCCTTTCTCAGAGGAAAAAATCCAGATATAAAAATAGCAAATCCAAGATAGTTTTAGTAATTACGATCCATATGTGCTAGAAGTCGCACACTCTGATTCTCTTTTGTTTCTTTTATAATAGAAAAAATGCAGGACATTACGCATGTAGCACTAAGAAAACAGCATAAGAGAGAGAGAGAGAGAGAGACTCACCAGTCACTTGCAACGATAAAATCGAAAGAGTAAGAAATATTTGAAATTTCATCCTGATTCCAATGCAACATCATGGACTTTACTTTTGTACCACCAAATGCTCCAGAGTTGACCTCTATATTATGCTCAATATCTAGACATTAAGGAACCTCCACAAAACATATAAAATGGGGTTTGTCATTTGTATTTCTGTTTTTTGGGGAGGTGGGTAGGGAATTTTTTTTTTTTTTCTGCAGCCACTATGAACAATGAATTTCAAAACTAACATGATATTTTTTAAGTTCAACTGCTAAACCTGGTCGAATAAAAAGGATACAATTGACTACTTGAGGGTTTCCATCTGATATTACGATTTCAGAAGCCTCAGTAACAGCTGCAATAACTAAACCAGCCAAGCCATAGCCTGATCCTAGTTCAATAACTCTTTTGGAACTGGAAATTGATAGTGAAAGTGGAGGAATTCTGTAAGGAAAACCTAAGGTCGAAGTTGTTTTTGAAAAATTGAATGAAACATCACAATCGAACAGAATTTCAAGGCAACTTATAAACAATTGATATAGACCTGAACATATCTGCATGTGACAAGCAAAAGAATGCAAGAACCTCTTCTGATGGCCACTGACCTGTAGGAACATATAAAGTGAAAAGCTCATACAAAGAGTGGCTATCAAATTTACCCATTTAGAGTCACAAAGATTATGACTTGAATATCTAGATATGCAAACATAAGATTGTAATAATTGCGACGAAGAACAGATAAGTTTGAACTTCTGAAATTACATAAAAATCGCATAAGCCCCTTGAAGATTCTAACTACAAGTGAGCAAAGCTTTTAAAGTATTCTGCTAAGATGTCTAATCCACAGAGTACCTTCCAACCACTAAATGCAGCTTCAGAATCAAATTATCAGTATTGATTTTTCACATCTTACTTAAAAGTGACTGGCTAATCTAATAAAAAGCTGAACAAAAAAAGATCGACAGCAAAAGTACCAAACAGTCTCTAGCGGACATTCGATTTCAAATCAAGCATCCGACAAATGAAAAAACCAGCGAGTCATAGGCTCGTAAAGCAAGACACACAATCTTCAATTTTGATGCAAATGCAGAGTTTCAAAGTAGTACAAAATGGAACTTACATACAAGGCCAGTATTATCAATAGCATGTTTATTACAAAACTCAAAATCACTGAGGTCAGCGCCATTGTTCACTCTTTGCCTGCGTTAAAAAAAAATAATAATAATAATTAAAAATCATCATCAACGACTTACAATGGTTCACAATAAAACAATAAAAGAAAAAACACAGCAACAATTTCTATCATAAAGAACCAAAATTGCAGAAAGAGCGAAAAAAGCATAAGAATTTCCAACTGAGAAAACAAAAGCGTTGAAATTTGAGCTTCGAATTCTATCAAACGAGTTAAAGGAGGAGGACTTCGGAGAGATACGTTAGGAAAAGCTTGGGAGCTTCGTCGATGGGTAAGGTGAAGCAGAAAGTGGCGTCTTTGGATAGTTTCGTCGGCGTCAGCGACGGAGAATCTGAATTTTCATCGGCGTCTTTGTCGCCGTTAGCCAATTGACAAGGAATCAAGTTGAATCCTCGCTTGGCCTTCCTTGAAACGCGCTTTATACCGATCTGCGATCTCTCGTCTGTTCCGATCAAACATAAGGATCAAAATCCTTCGCAAAATACACAGAGAGAGAGAGAGAGAAAGAAAGTACCGGAAGAATTGGAGGGACGGCGGAGAAGAGCTTGGCGAAGGAGTTTCCATCGGAGAGACGAAGCTTTCTCAGCTCCGTCTTCCATTGTTTCTCCCTCTTTCTCTCTCTCCGGTGATTCTGAGTGGACATCGCCACTTGCATAACCGCCGGAAACGGCCTTGTTGCGCCACTGGGCCGGGCCTACATCTAGAATTGGGCCTCCATCGACACGGACCCTTAAACTCTCTTCATGTCGTTTATTCATGTGTCATTGCTCGTGTCAGTTGTCGTTTTCTTAGTTGATGTTCTAAATCGATGTCGATTTGATTGGTTCATTGCCGTTTACCATGTTGATTCGTGCGTCTTTTATGTTCTCGTTCCCAAGTCCTCTTTGTATTTGATATAGTTTCCTTGTCGGAAGTTGTTTGTTTACGTTATTGTCGTTTCTATGTATTGTCGTTTTCGTTCTATTTTTCTTTTTTCTTTTTTTGTTGATAAATTAACAATTAAATGCTACCTACAAGATAGAAAAACAACAAAGTGAATTCAGATTTTCATTAATCTCCTTCTAAGTCCTCAAAATACCAAAATTCAACTTTTCAAGACTCTCTCTCTACAATCTCACACAATTCTCTTCTGTTTTCTTTTTTTTTTTTTTTTAATAAAATATATATTTTGTATTTTATATTTTTATGAAACCAACCGAAAAGCGTATAGTCTTCTTCTTCTTATTCAGGAGTGTCAGGTCTCGCTTTCGTTCGAGCTTTTCTCTGTGTCGTTCTCTTGGAGTTTTCTTTCTTTTACAGATGGTGAATAGTCGCAGAGCCAAAACTTTTGTTCAGTCAGGCATTATAGAAAAAATACAGATGGTATTTTATTAAATGACTACATAGTTAAATATTTTTATTATTAAGTGAGAATATTGTTGTAATTTTTCTTGTAAAACGAAAGTATAATAGTATTTTTTAATTATTTAATGGATTAAAATTATAATTTTTTTACAAAAATAAAAATATATTTTAAAAATTTTAAAAAATATTAAAGCAAAAATTTAAATTCTAAAAAGTAACTAGGAGCATGTGTCCCCCCTCACCACCACCTCCCTTCACCAGTGATGACGAAGAAAGCTTATTTCATTCAAGTAACCTTTCAAAATACTTTTTGTTAAATATTTTTTAATTGCTCTATTTAAATCGTTTTTCTTAACTGGGCCTAATTAAGACTAAACTAATTCTTACCAAGAAATAGTTTAAGGCAATGAACAATCCCAATCAGAAGAAATCATGAAATGATACGGGAGATTAATATCTCCATGACCATGAAATATACGTAAATCTACAAGCTAATTCTTGAAGCGATTTAGTAGGTTATCTGTCTGTTTACAGATTAATTATATTTTTCTTTTACAACAAATAAAAGGATAATATTTTTCTAGGGTCATTAAGAGTTTCCTTGATGTTAAGGCACAAGTTTTGAGCAATGAAATTTTTAATAATTTTTATTACTTTCTTGTACTTTTTTAGCTGGATCTAATGTGGTTTGAGGATTCAGCTCATATATCTTTTTGTTTAGTATTGTTTGGTATATCATGTCATTCTAATTAAAACATGTTAACTGATAAAACATGATATTATTTACAATAGTTAATCAAGAGTATTGTTTTTATTTACAATAGTTATGTTTTGCTTTTCAAATTTTCTTTATCTTGACATTTCTAAGGAGATATACATGATATTTAAAATTTGTGATTCATAGAGTGTTTGAGAGTATAAGTTAAAACCAGTGGCTTTGAACCAATTTTGGTAGAAAGCACTGTAGCATGCGAGAGCTTTACATTGTAATACATTTTTTTCTTGATACTGTAGCATGTAAGAACTTCATATTGTAGTAACAAAAAGTTTTGGTTCTCACTCACATTGTCAAACACCACCATTTTTTCAATTGATGATTTATTTAGCAATAAAACATTTAATTTGTTGTTAGGAAAAATGTTGATTTTGTTCCAAAATCGGTATTTTTTAAAAAAAAGAAAAAAAAATAGGAAAGTTGTATTAAAGCAACTAACAGGACAAGCACTAGAAAGGGCAAACAAAGCACAGAGTTATTTCCTCAACATAATTACATTTGAAACCCACTAGAAAGAGCAAACAAAGCTATGAATTGGGCAGAAAATTTTCATAAGGTCACAAATGTAGTCAAAGATAGGAGCCAAGGGTGAGAAAGCACCATAGATTCTTTACACTATTGGCACAAACTTAAGATGTTTGATTGTTCGTTTTTTCTTTTCCTCTTGGAACATCATAAATTAAGAGCTAATTGCATTTTTATAAATTATGGGAAAAAAAAAAAAAGAGATGCAATAATCACGTAAATAGCGGTTAAGACCAAAAAATAAATAAAAAACAAAATGCGGGTGTAACTTTCAATTCAAAAAAAGAAAAGGAAAAAATATGAAACAATGTAGAAAAGGAGTATGTAGAAAAAGAGTGAATGTGGATTAAAGAGAGAGTATTATGCCAGGAAACAAATTTAAAAAGAAATGACTTATTATTAAGTGAGTTTGTTTGAGAAAGTCCGCAAAAGATTATGCTAATATCTATAAAAGAGTATGAAATATGATTTATAACTAACACTCAATAAAAAAGACAGTTCTTACAGTAGGAAATCTATGTTTTATTTGGTTATTTTTTTATTTTATTGTTTGTATTTTTTTCTTGGATTTTTCTTGGCAGAATAGCATGTGCTTTTTTAAAAATTAATTTGTAGAAAATATGTGAGAGGTTCGACTTTAGTATCAAATAATAATAATAATAATAATAATTTTTTTTTTTAGTTTCTTACGGTAAGACATGCCCTTTTGCCTATTGAGTGAACCACGTAAGATTCGTGTCAATCGTTAACATATCGAAGGGCACACACCTTTTTAAAGGCAAAGAAAAAAAATAAATTTAAGAAAAAAAATTGAATTATCTGACAATTTTAATAATTAAAAGAATCAACTAAAAAAAAAAAAAACACAACTTTAAGTCTCCAGAAGAGGGAGGATCTTTAATCGTTCCACCTAATACACGATGTGAGGAAGAGTGGCCTTGGTCGTCTAATTGATGACGTCCAGGACTCTCTTTGTTTGTTTGTTTGCTTTTTTTTTTTTTTTTTGTGGCATAAAAGGCACAAATTTATAAAAACAGCCTGAAAAGTTTTCTAAAGAATGAGATTAAAATCCCTTTTTTGTTTGTGAAAAAACTCAATTCAACAATCAAAGCAAGAAAACAGCAAGAAACTTAGCTCCTAAAACAAACTAGGAGTACAATGAAACAGAAGCAACAAAAAACCAAACTCGAAACACATTAGAGGGGAAAAAAAACTATTAAAAGTTTTAAATCATTTTTTATTTTTTATCTTTGTTGAGATTGTATTGTGTGTTGGTTTTCGTTTTTCTTTTTGTCCTTCATCAGCCATTTAGTTTGATATTTTAAAACCTTGATAGCATTAATAGAGCTTCTATTCCCTTGCTTTTACTATAAAAAATCTCAACCAAATTCCTTTTAAGGAGGGGGGAAAAAAAAAAAAAGAACACCCCAACTAAATTTCATTAAATTAGCAAGCAATTTCCTAGATGAGTGCCCAAAACAATAACAATGTACCATAAGGTTTTGAAGCTAGATTGTGATCTTATGGTCGTTATTTTTGTGCTCTACTTAGGGCAAAAGGACGTATCTTACCATATAGGTTTTCATTTTCTTTGGTTATATAAGGAGAAGATTTTACTCAATATGGGTTCGTTATCTTTTTTTTTTTTGGGTTTTTTTTTTTCATTCTTCTTTATGTAAAGTAATACATTATGATAATAATGTGCACATACTTTATAGCAGCTACCAACTTAGTACAATATCTGTTTATATTCACATAAAAAATGAAAGCTCTTTTGAAATAATTCTCTCTCCCATAGAAATGTTAATACCTACCGAGTTCGCTTTATTAATTATGACTTTCTTTGCACCATTGCCTCTTAAATTTCTTAGAAATTCATAATTTACCTTTTTAACTTTAATTTTGACAATTTACACCTTATAGTTAAAAATCTTAGCATTCTTGATTTACGCATTTAACTCATGCTCCAACATCTAACATTGTATGGTTTAGAATTTGGGAATTCAAGCTTAGAGATCAGGAAAGACACAATTTAAAACATTCTTCGAATAGAAGAGATGAGAAGAATAAGATACATAATCAAATAGGAAGAACAATAATAACTTAGTGTCGGAGTTGGGAACATAGTAGTGCTTTTGGCGTCTGCCTTCATAAGACCAAGAAGGATGTCCTTGATGCCATTTGATAGGTTTTTTGCCTATTTTCAATTCAATTATATTTTTATTTTACAAGTGTTGATCTTTTATCCCATTTTCATGTCTCATTCGTCCTCACATGTTTTATTTATTCGACATGTCATCTACACTCAACAGCTTAAACACATAAATAAAACCTAAATATTTAAGTTAAAAGTAATTCTCCTATACGTTAAAATGTAATTAAAAGGACAGGCAAAGGGATAAGAAATTGAGACAACAGATCTTGATTCTTATTTCAAAACAAATAAAAGGATAATATTTTGATAATGTCAGATAGAAATGCATTGATGTTAAGTCACAATTATTGAGCAATAAAAGTTTTAATCAAGTTCTACCATATTGTTAATTTTTTTACTCTAATATATATCTAATGTAATTTGAGCTTTCGGCTCATGTATACGTGTCTCTCTTTTTATTTATTTATTATTTATTTGTAGTTTTTCTCTCTTGGGTTATTGTGATTTGAATTGTTAAAACTAAGTACTCATCGAATGCAAACATAAATAACATATTGAGATAATTAGGGAAATGGTCTACTTTGTCAACCTCTTTAAATCAATGGCCTTTTTTAAATAATTAGGTAAAGAGATTTAAAGAATTAAGAAAAAGTTAATCCCTTTACCTAATTATTCACAAAAATGTATTTTTTAATTAACATCAATACATCAAGGATTAACTATAATTTATCTTGATAAACTTGTTTATCATTAGTAAATTGACATATTATGAGGTGAAATTGTTTAACCACTAACTAATATTGATTTATTATTGAAAAACCGAAAATTAATTGGTGATAACCACAAATGAGTCCAACATTGATTAACATAAGTTCAAATTAAGAGTTCGAAGAAAAGTTAGTTTGAAATTTAAATTTTGTGAGAGAAATTATTGTAACAAAGTCAGTTTGAACTACATTTGTAGTTTGAACTATGACACTAAATGGCCTTTAAATTGACACCTATAAAGCATCCACTAAACTAATAGTATTGATATTATTGGGGAAAAAAGTGAATCATTGAATTTCTTTTACTTTTTACAAAAAAAAAAAAAAAAAAAAAGATATAGATAACCAACTATAATGCATACACCTATTTTATATGACAACTACCAAACTTGTTTAATATTTTTATCAGCGAAAAAGAAAACAGGTACAATGTTTGTAACTTGGTATCATTTTTTTTTCCCTTTCCTTATCATTTACCCTGTGTTTAGGATGAATGAAAAATGGTACACTACTAGGTTAAATTGGTTAAATATTAACTAATATTGATTTACTAATGATTTATCTTTGATATAAGAGTACATTATTAGGGACATTGGTTAAACATTAACTAATATTGATTAGTCATTGACAAACCAACAAGTTAATTGGTGATAACCATAAACAAGTACATCAATGATTAATATCTGTACACCATTGATTAACATCAGTTTAAATCAAGAATTTGAAGAAAATTTAGTTTGAAAATCATACTCTGAGAAAGAAAATACTGCAATAAAGTTAGTTTGTACTACATTTGTAGTTTAAACTACGTTTCCAATGGACCTTTAAATTAGCACCTGTAAAGTATCTACTTAACTAATAGTATTGATATTATTGGGAAAAGAAGTAAATCATTGAATTTCTTTTACTTTTTATAAAAAATGGTAGGTAACCAATCATGATGTACATTTATTTTATATGACAACTACCAAACTTGTTGGATATTTTTATTAGCAAAAAAGAAAAGATGTTCAATGCTTATGTTTTGGAATCATATTTCTTTCTTTTTTTTTTCTTTCTCTATCATTTACGTTGTGTTTGGTATGAATAAAAAGTTGTGGCGTCCGGTCCAGGCGTACTCCCTCAAGCCTCTATAGGACTCATCTTGCGGGGCCCCCAGACTTATGGCTCTTATTGGTAGACCATCTCCGTGCCGCCCACTCATCCGTACTGTCCCCTCTGGGGCCCTCAGGATTTTTCTTTCGCGTCTCTTGGATTCAAACCTCAAACCTCCCTTAAAAAGTTCTTATTTCCTTCTCGAGTACCAATTGAGCTAGTAGCTCAATTGGTACTCGATAAGGAAATAAGAACCTCTTAAGGGAGGTTTGAGATTCAAACCCGAGGGATGCGAAAGAAAGCCCTGAAGGGCCAGAGCGCCCAAGAGATGACAGTACGGATGCGTAGGCGGCACAGAGATGGTCAACCAATAAGAGCCATAAGTCCGGGGGCTCCGTAAGGTGGGTCTTATGGAGGCTTGAGGGAGTAAGCCTGTACCGGACACCACAAAAGTGGTATATTATTGAGTGAAATTTATAAAGTACTAACTAATATTGATTTAATAATTATTTATCGTTGATAAATCAATACTCTATTTGGTGAAATTGGTTAACATTAATATTAATTAATCATTGACAACCCCGCTAATTAAATTGATGATAAACTACAAATGTGTAGATCACTGATTAACATCGGTACGTTATTAATTAACCATTTAAAAAATAGTCATTTCCCTGACTATAAAGAACTTTGGCCATTTACTAAAAAAAAAAAAAAAAAATCTTTAAAAACAGTCATTTACCTCCAAAATCCTTTATACAGATAATAAATGCAAATATAAATTTCTCTTTCAAGAAAAGAACGTATTTTTTAAAATCTATTTTTTTAAATCTAAGTACCTGTTGCATTATCTTCAAACAGGAGAAATTTGGATACTCAATAATTAAAGAGAGAGAGACAAATAATTCTTCCATCCAATTTTCTTTGGCTATATAAGTAGGCGCTTTTGCTCAATTGTAGCAATCCAAGAAAATATAGCCAAACAACATTGCTTCTAATATTTTTGTTCTAAATATTCATTGACAGTCGTTAAAATTAACTATTTGTTTTGATCATTAAAAAATGAAGACTACTTCAATTTGATCCAATATTAATCGCTCACAAACCAAGTCACTCTAATTGTATACACGGCCATGATGTAATATTCTAATCCGCAAATTATGTACTACAATATTGATTTCTTCTTTTCTTCTCATGCAAAATGGTAGGATATCATATTATTAATGCATAAACTTACTCTAATTTTAAGAGAGAAAAAAAATTACCAAGTTTTCTAATTAATATTTTGAAGATTTCTATGGCAAGATTTGAAAAAAAAAAAAAAGGAAAAAAATGTAGGTCTTTGTCTTTTGGACGTTACATCTATACAAGTAATTGACAGTCTTGCATATTCAATTTGATTTGATTTTTATACAATTTTGATCAAATTCCACAATCATACACATAACACTACTCGTATAGGATCTTACCACAAAGACGGACTCTAACGTTTATTTATTTCATTTGAAAACGCATTTAATTATTAATATGTTCCATCATATTCCTAACAGTTAAAGAAGGCAGAAGAGATACAAATGGAGAACAAGCACAAGATTAGACCAGTTTTGGTGGTAGCTACACTAGCACTAGTTGTGCTTGTTGTCGTTTCCTCAATTCCATTTGCCTTTGCTGGTCGTTTTCCTTTGCCTGATGCTCTGGAACTCCCATCTGATGATCAAAATGCATCACCAGCTCGTTGTGGACGTCGATGTCGCTCACTCCAAGGTTGTAGTGGTGGATGTACTTGCAAACTGCGTCATATGTTTGCCTCCAGGCATCCCCTCTACATGTGTGTTTGATCTAATGGGTGCATTGTCGGATCATCCAATGTCAATGCATTATATGTTATGTGTGAGGCTTTTCCTTGCTAAATAAGGCACAAGCAATGATATATATATATATATATATATATATGTGTGTGTGTGTGTGTGTGTGGGTGTGTGTGTTATAGCTTACTTGTCTATGTAATAAAGTTTGAAAGTGTAGTGTTATCAATAATCAATGAGAATAAGTGAAAAGCATGAATTAAAGTGAAGTGAATTCTGATGATTTATTTGTTCTTATACCTTTCATCCATAACCTTATTTAGTTTTTGAGTTTTTTGTATATCAACAAAACTTGCTTGCTTAGTTTTTTTTTTTTTCTTTACAATTCTAGTGTTTTTTTTTTTTTTTTACAATGTTCTCATTATATGTATTTCTAGCTTATGACACATGTGGCATCCGGCGCGGGCGTACTCCCTCAAGCCTCCATAGGACCCACCTTGCGGGGCCCTCGGACTTGTGGCTCTTATTGGTAGACCATCTCCGTGCCGCCCACTCATCCGTACTGTCCCCTCTGGGGACCTCTGGCACCTCAGGGATTTCTTTCGCGTCCCTCAGGTTCGAACCTCAAACCTCCCTTAAGAGGTTCTTATTTCCATCTCGAGTACCAATTGAGCTCAATTGGTTGAGGTTCTTGTTTTTTTTTTTTAAATAGAAATGTATACGTTGTTAATTGTTAATTTTATAAACCAACCAAAAAGCATGTAGTCTTCTTCCTCTTCTTCTTTAGGAGTTTTAGATCTCACTTTCACTCGAGCATTTCTCCTGATCGATCTCTTGTTAGGGTTTTCTTTCTTTGCCATTAGAAAGGATATTTCATGCATATAACCT
>CAMOHE010047340.1:10172-25836 GCA_946598075.1 Artocarpus hirsutus
TGTATGTGCACAATATGTGGGCTAGTGGGACTCATACGCGTTCCACCCCATATTTAGTTATTTTAATATTATTTCTATCTGTTTAATTATTATGGCAATTCATTTATTTCTTTAACCTTTCTATTCAAACGATTTCAAAATTATCACATTTTTATTCATAAATTTCATTTTAAAACCCTGATTTTTAACCAAATCTTTACTTAATTAACTTAATTGAACCACCACGTCACCTCCCGTACTCCGGGGCGTGACACCATACCTCCTAGTTTTATTTCTTTTTCAATTTATTCGTCTATTTTTGAAATTACAAAGATATTCTTGAATTTGAAAGTCTAGTTTCAATTTTGTCCCTCATGATATTTTGGATTAAAAAAACATTGCCATAAGACAAAAGTACGCTTAACTATATAAATTTGTTTCCAAAATATATTTTTCATTTGAAAAATTTTTAAAAACTATTCTAATATTTAAAATGTCATATGACTTAAGATTTTTTTTGAAATTTTGACCTTGTGTTTTAGCACCTTTTATGTTTTAAATTTATAGAATATTTTTCATAATTGTTTAAGGGTAGTTATGTTATTTTATTCAAATTAATTCTACTCAATGGGATGAAATAGAATTAAGTTTTTTTAAATTCAAAAGATAATTTTGTAGTATTTAAAAATAAATAGACAAATTGAGAAATAGTTAAAATTGAAAGGTATAATCATGTAACTAACCCTAAAACTAGAGAAAACACAACAATTATTAATAAATATTAAAAAACTATAAAATAAAAATTAGTATGAGAAATGATGTATCCTTTGTTGAGCTTTGGAGATGTGACATTTTCTCCAAATTCGTTTTAACCGTCCAATATTCAATACCCAGTATAAAACATTGGGTTAATTATATAGTTTTATCTCATAGTTTCAACTATATTTCAAACATTAGGTTAATTATATAATTTTTTCTCATATTTTCAACTATATCTAAATTTGTCTTTCTATTCTTAGAAGCTACAAATATATTTTTTAAATTTTAAAAACTTATTTCAATTTCTTCCTTATGAATATAAAATATTAGACAAATCAACATAAATACACTTAAATGGTTATGAAAAATATTTTATATTTAAAAAACATAAGAAAAATTCTAAAGCAAAACATCAAATTTAAAATAAAAAAAAAAGACCTTAATTATTTTGACTTTTTAAACTTTAAAATATGTATATTTTTAAAATTTTTAACAAGAATAAACATATATTTTAGAAACAAATTAGGTTTAATTAAGGTATTTTTATCTTGTTTTTATATTTTTCAATGGAAAAAATCTTCGAGGGATAAAATTGTTAAAAAAAAATCAAATTCAAAGGATACCTTTATAGTTTTCAAAAACAAAGAGGCAAATTGAAAAATAACAAAAAGTAAAAGGTATAGTTATATAATTAATCCTCAAAACATTTTTATCTTGTTATACACATGTGGCGTTTAGTTTGATGGAACAGGAATAAGAATATAATGGAATGTGAATAGAAATAGATTGAATGATGCATTCTAATTCAATTATTTGGTTGAGTATTGGAATTAATTGGAATGTAATAAAATAATAACAATTTGATAAAAATACCTCTTTGATTCAATCTTTAATAATATTTAAAACAAAATTAAAATATGTCCTAAAGTGATTTTTTTTTTAGAGGGAAACTGATTTTTTCTTTATATGTGTTAAAAGAATTATTTTATTTGATTTATAACTAATCTCTAAACAATTAACTTTGTTTTTTTTGAAAGGTAAATGATTAACTTTGTTAACAAAATAATCATAATTTATATATGAAAAAATTGTATGAAATAATGTATAAAGCCTAATAATTACATTGAGTTGCAATAGAGTTAATATAATTAAATACATTTTTACATTATGATAGTAAAATGAGCAATTAATAAAGTAAATAATAAGACATTAAGAGGGGTAATTTAGAAAGCGAGAATTTTAATTAATTCAATTCTAAAATAAAATAATCTTCCATGACTATTAAACCAAATAGTCATTCCTCAAAAATAGCTACTACTAATTCGATTTGTCCAACCAAATATAAAAATAATTAGCGTTTAAAAATTGCCATTATATTTCAATGATCATCACATCAAACCAAACCCTTATTTTCAATTTATGTTCCGAGCATAGGGAAACAGCAAAATCATCAGGATGGCGTGTTAAACATGGTCAAAACAGACGGGTAAAAAGGGAAAGTAAAAAAGGAAGTAAACACCGACTAAATGTTCAAGAAATAAAAAGTCATGGAAGGTGGGCAGATTCATTCATTTCATTTATCAATTTAGCGGTCTTAAGGGAAGCAAATTTTGGCTTTGCCTCCTGTGCAGAAATCCAAAACATCACTAACGCATGAATAACAAACCTCTCCTCTGACCAGATAGTCCAAATAGTTCTCATCATTTTTTTGAAACATATATATAACTCGTCTGCTCGTCTCTCTCTCTCTCTCTGTCTCTCTATCTCTCTCTATCTCTCTCTTCTTACCTGTGATACTTTTTTTCCTTTTATGGATCTAACTGTACACCAAAACATTGTAGAAATTCCCTCTTGCAGAAACTTCCGTTAGTCGTTACGGAGCCATATGTGATATGGGTTCTAACAGTAATACCTTTCAAAGCCCGTTTCAAGTGCTCAAGGCTTACTTGAAAGCCATCAACGGATGTGGGTATTTATGAACTAGTTGGCTCCCACTCCAAGGAAGTCAATGAGGGGCAAACGGATCATGTTCTCATCTTTAGCCTGTCCGCTTGGTCCAGTGGACATCGTTAGATTGCTGTTCCTATTGGTGGCGACTGATTCAGCTGCCGAGTTTTCTGAGTTGGAATCTGAATGACCAGATTGGTCCAAACCTACCAAAGGAGTCGTTACTCCTTTGCTTTGCCCAACTCGGCATGCGCCAGTGAACTTATTAAAACTCCCTTCCTTTAAGCCTACAGACGACAACAAAGATATTAATTATTATTAACACCAAACCTGTAACACGCAACATTTGTTGACCTAGTTTATGTAGATATATAAAGACCTATACTTGCATTAACTTCATGGTAGCTTCTAATTAGTTCATATATACTGATAAACGATAATATCTACTGCTTGGTATTTTTTGAACACAAATTTTTGTTTCGTTAAATTTGGGGTTGTAGAGTTAGATGTAATCTAATCACATAAATTTTAATAATCATACTTAAAAGGATAAAACAAGGCCACAAAAAGGAAGAAAAAAAAAAGAATGAAAAGTGAAGATACCTATTTGAGATTTTTGTGGATTTAAGTTGGACAAGAATCCAGGAGGTACTCTATTAGAGGAGGGAGTGAGGCACAGATCAGTATAAGTAGAGGCTGCAGATTGGTCATCAATGGTGTTTGAGATGGTTGATTCGGTGCTCGAGGCATTATTAATGTTGTTCTGTTGTAAGGTCATGTCAAGAACAACTTTGGGGAGGATTTGAGAAGAAGAATACCTTCTTCTCTTGTAGACATTGGACTGTTCTCTGTGTTTCCTTGCCATGATCACATGCCAATGGTTCTTCACAGCATTATCTGTTCTGCCTGGGAAAAGCCGAGCGATCATTGCCCATTTGTTACCATACAGTCTATGAGCAGCCAAGAGCCTCTCCTCCTCTTCCTTACTGAAAGCCCTTCTGTTTATCCTCGGATCTAGCTGATTAAACCACCTTAGTCTGCAACTTTTTCCTGCAAACAAACAAATTTGAACAATTATACAACACTCTTAGATCTCACTTATTTTAGATCCGGGAAAAGAGAACGAGGAAAAAGAAAATGACCAATAGAAACAAACATAACACACACACCCAAAAAAGAAAAGAAAAACAAAAACAAAAACAAAAAAAACAGAACAAAACAAAAACAAAAAAAAACCTTCAATTTTAGCATTATTGACTTTTGCGACGTTCCAACCCCAACCCCCCAAAGTAAAGAGCAATTTCCTGTTCTTCTTCTTCTTTTCCCGTTAAACATGGGATTTTTTATTTTATTTTTACCTGATCTGCCTTCAAGATTCTCAGCAATTAAATTCCAGTTCTGAGGACCATATTGGGTCACAAGTTCCTTAAGTTTTGCATCTTCAGCTGGTCTCCAATGACCTCTTGCACAAAGCTTAATATGCCCAATACCTTTACCAGCCAAACTAGCCCTATTATTACCATCTGATTCCTCAACTAGTTTCAAAGAGAATCCTTTCTTATTATCAACGCCAAACACATGATCACCAGTACTGGTTCTTTTTGTAGATCCCATGCTCTCCAATAGCTGAAAACACCATGTTTTGTTGCTTTCCTCTTCCGAAGAGTTAAAAATCTGAAAACCCATTTGGATAGAAGTACTACTCTTTGATTCCCCAAAGGATTTAGAAAGAGAAAGATTAGGAATTAGTGGTGGTGGTGGCGGCAGAAATTTCACGTTTGGGTAGCCGCTGAAATCGTCAGAGTCACTCTTCAGGTGTTGAAGAGGACGGCTCATTGTGAGCGGGGGCAAAGAAAAGGAACCACCCAGACAGGAAATAAAAGAAACTCGATGGAAAAAGACTGTCTAGAGAACTTCAGGTGTTAGCTATAACTAGTACAATGCCACAAAGAAAAACATACGGTTTATAGATATCAAGAAAATAATGGAGGGAGAAAAATGGCATTTTCTTTGCTCCGGGGCTTTAAATAGAATGAAAAAACGAAGTTAAAAGGGCAAGCACATGAAATGGAATGGGTTTCCCTGTTTGAAGAGAAAAAAGAAAACAATACAACAAAAGGAAGGAAGAGCGGAGAGATAAGAAAGAAGAACCCACACGATTCTTTTCAGTTTTCGCTCTCTCTGTGTAGAGAGAAGAAGTGAGGTCAGGGTCCTTATTTTGAGACTGATCTTTTTTCTCTCATTTAAAAAAAAAAACAAAAAAGGAAAAAAAAAGTCTGTGCAGTGCATGCAGTTCGAGAGCCGCTCGTGTGGGCGATGGTGGGAGAGAGGCAGAGAGTCTAAAATTAAAAAACATATTCAATGTTGGTGTCTGTCTTGCTTTGTCTGTTGTTCTTTCGCTTTCTTCCCTCCCTCTCTTTCTTGCTGTTTCTCGGGGTTTGGGGAAAACCAGAATCTGTTTGTCTGTTTATGAAACGTTTTCTTGCTTTTTCAAAGGGAACGGAAATCATAAGATGAAAAAAGCACCTCAGTCGTAAAGCATCCATCACACCCAGTCAGTTCCACTGTTCACCTCACCACCTGTCCTCTCTCTTTCTCAACTGAAACTTTTGGGATACTTTATTTTAATTTTGTTACCCTGCATCTAGTTTTGCTTGGTTTTAGTCTGGTAGTGGCGAAAAATGAAAAATAATTTTTCCACTTTTGCTTGTGTTGTCCTCAATTGTTTGCTTGAGAAGTTGGACTTGCCAAGCTGAGACCAAAGCCATTTCCTAGTGTTATGTGTTTTAGCAGCTCTATTGATGGGTATGGCTATCGACCCTATGTCAGATTTATTATATAGGAAATTCCACGATAATAAATACCAATGGTGTAGATATTTTACTGTACAAAGTTATACATATGCATTTAAATCATTTCTCACAAGAGGCTTTTGTAATATATAGCTCTCTGATGCAACATATTATTTATTTATTTCTTTTGTGAAACTCATCAGAACTTGAAATCTTATTAAGAAAATCGGGCATTTTTATCATCTAAAAAATGACTACTAATTTTTCTTTTTATTGTTAATGTGGTTACATCTAGGATTATTGAAGTTCATTCTCCATAAAATGCACTAATAAGTTAATTAAGTTGTAATAGACTACTTTAATTTAAAAATTATATGAATTGCACTCTTAACTAGCCTCGGAACTAGAACTGTTGAGTTGTGAATTTGTGCAGTTATAGAAGGTCAATATTCATAAATGAAATTAAACTAGGCCCCTTCAGTATTTTTGTTGGAGCTTTTAGAAATATTTTTGTACGTTTTTTTATGTAAAAATTTTAAAAACACTATCAGCATAATTCTTTAAAACTTGTCATTTTCTAAAACAAAATCATTTTCATATATTTTGAAAGCACTACCGATTGGGTCCGCGCTTAGATTTCCTAGGACTCACCAATTAGCTCCACTGTCTTGTTTATTTATACTACTTTTTATTCTAAAAAAAATGCCATATTATTTTTATATTTCTAAACCCCTTGCAAAAATGCTATTGAGCAATTTATTATACGTCCAGTTTTTGATTAAACCTTATATCGATCCATATTTAAGTTGCATAAGAGGCTTGAAGGATGGGAGGATATTGTACCAAAACTATTTTTGCACTGTCCATCCTCTAGTCCAGCAATTTATAAATGTTTTCAAACCCAACCAACCTAAACTAATTGCTATCACACAAACAATTTAATCTAATTTATGATTGCATTTGGGATTGTATTACATGATTAGATTAAACTAAAGCTTTTATGAACTTGAAACATGCTAATTTTGGAAGACTTGATGTAACGCCCAATTACGGACGTCACAATAATCATATTCTTTTTGCATTTAAATCATTATTTAAAGATAAATAATTCAAATAAATCATTTACACTCAAGCAAATATCCTAGGAAAACATGCATTTGTTTTTTGAAAACCTACTTTCCAGGCTTACTTCTCTCTCCTAGTTAGCCTGATAGAAGGCCTGCAGTGTTCGGCTAACCAACGACCTGTAGAAATAATTAGTGACAAGCGTAACATGTAACGAAATATAAATATACACAAAAACTTCAAATATTGTTTAGAACTTCCAAGAAAATGTTTCCAATAGGATAGATGCCTTAAAGCATATGATGTTTTGTAAAGAACATATTAATAAATAAATAAAGTGAATTTATTCATCATATTTGTGTATATGTATTTTGAATACTTTATGAATATCATTAAAATTCTATAATTATGTATGTGACCTTAAATGTTGTATATAAGTGTTATATATAAGGGAATAATATTTAAGGATGATAATTAAAATGGTCAGTAACATATAATTAATTATCATAATAAGTTATTCAATTAAAGTATGGAATTCTTAATTAAACTTTCCTAGTGCAGGTCATTTTCATTAAAAATGAAACGGTCTTATCTAAACTGTTAATGTAGTAAGTCATTAAACATGTACACATAATGAGATTATGTACGATCAAGACATAATGTGATATAAATAGCCAATAATTTTTGTTAAATATAACAAGTTCTAATCACATCAATCAATGGTCATATGTAATATTTTAATCTTGAGTTGTTAGCAGACTCCTATTTATAGGTGTGTTTTTTGATTATCTTGCTATAGATTTGAGAATCTAAATTCATTCCTTCTACTTTGAAGGCATAATGAAGTAGGCAGTTAGGAATGACAATATTGCAAGACAGAATCTAATCCTTCTCTAATGAGAAACAAATAAATAATTTTCTTGAGTATTAATTTAGGGCTTAAATAATAAGAGTGCTCAATTCATGATTAAGTTTATGAATTTATTAATCATTAGAGAATCAATGGCATTTGAGAATAAAGAAGTAATTAAAGAGATTAATCCATATTACCTAGCTCTAATTATGAATTATTTATTAAGGATCAACTTATGTGCAATGGCTATATCAAATAGACGACTCTTAGAAATAAGGAATTAACTATCTATAATTTCAAGAGTGTAATTTCAAGTATTTAGTAGAGTTACATTAGAATTAATAAATGAGTAATATATTAATTAAAGAGTTTAATTAATATATTAGTTTTATTGAAAAAATTATAGGTCCATTAGTCTCCCGCCATCCTTGTGAAC
This sequence comes from Artocarpus hirsutus, assembly GCA_946598075.1. Lineage (NCBI taxonomy): Eukaryota > Viridiplantae > Streptophyta > Magnoliopsida > Rosales > Moraceae > Artocarpus > Artocarpus hirsutus. Next base: position 18,004 of record CAMOHE010047340.1, read on the forward strand.
ATTGTTTAGACAAGTGGAATTATTGGTTTTAATCATTGATATAGAATTATGAAATTCTAAATGATATATCACTCAAAATAAATTAATTATGAAATAAATACTTTTAGAAGGCCTAGAGTGGAGGGGTCCCACCTGTGTGTAGCGCCTATGCTATCAAGGGAAAGTCCCTAATGCATATAAAGGATTGTTTACAAAGATTTTGTGTTTAGGATTTTTAATTTTGAATAAATGTTATTTAATTCAAATATGGAAAGTAGAATATGGAGACAAATGAGATTGGGTAACAAGCATATATTCTCTATCTTTCTCCTTTTATTTGCACCACATGCATAGATATAATATTTGTGTGTGGCACTTATCATAGTATAAGGAATGAGAAACTTGTATCTTAATATTTATTAAATATTTAATATTAAATTAAAATAAGAAGACTTTGCAAAATTAATTGACTTTGCAAAATTAATTAACTCTCTCATTCAATATAAAGGGAGGCATCCTTTATTCATTAGAGATGCATTTGTAAGTCTTGGAGAGACTAAGGCTACTTGATAAAAATACCCTCATATAGGCGTGTAGAGAGAGAAAGAAAAAGAAGAAGTGTCCTTCCATCCCCAGTCCTACTTTGCTCATGTGTTGAGACTATCGAGAGATTAAACATTAGTTGAGTGATTCTTTTATAAACCATATTCCTCCAATGCCCACCCATTCATCCATCTAATATTGAGAACTAGCGAGGAAGACAGTGGTTTTGTCTAAATAGAACATCCTTTGTAATGATTCCAATTCTTTCTTCATTCCAGTAAGCAAAGTTATATATATATATACATATATATGCTTTAAATTACTATAATCTATAGCGTTTTATAAAAGTTTTGAGAAAATTTTTATTATATACGATTCACATCACAACCATAGTTCTGCTATATTTTCCAGAAAAATATTTTCCAGAACCAATAGTTTCGATGGCCCTATAACTTAAAAACAACATAAAAAAGATAACCCTAGTAAAGTCTCTTTGAAACAAAATCCTATAAATTAAAACAATCCCAAAAAATATAAAATTCCATAGAACAATAAACCAAGTTCTCAAATCATCATAGTGTGGAAAATAACATTAAAAATGAAATCATTGCTAGAGTTAATAATTTCTTTTCGTAGCGTGATTCCATTTCCAATCTAGCACCCTGCACACATGTCCATCACCGTCCTCTGTCCTATTCTATATGCCTTTTACCTTTGTCTGCAACATAATATAAAACTAAATAAGCATAATCTTAGTAAGTAGAATTTCCTGTTTCATAACATAAAACATCATCCTTTATAAAATTATAACATAACATTATAACCATAGTATATTCATAGTAGTGCACAAGGTACACGTTTATATAGAACATATCTTTCATCCAAATTTGCAAATTAAAAAAATTATTCATTTTATCTTTAGGAGCCCAAGCATTGTATCCTTAACATCGTAGGCATGCCATTACGAGAGGAGTCATGCAGCTAGTTCCAAACCAAACATGAGAAGTCCAAACTTACTAGACATCATAAACATAAACATAGGGTATACAATGCTTAATTAAGTGATACATGTACATATAAGTTTTCTTTAAAAACTTGTCATAAACTGTAAAAACATAAATATAAAACATCCTTAGGAAAATTCACTATAAAAGTTATTAGAATAAAAACATTAAATCACAAACCTTTACTCATAAAACATTGCTTAACATTTTCATAAACTTTATCATGCTATAGGTGACAATTTACTTACTTGACTTGCCTGCATACTATAACACCCCTGTATTTTAAAGTGAGATTAGTTATGTTAAGTTTAATTATTAAGTGTGCCAATATGATTTTTTATGTTAATTTTAGTTATAAAATTTTATTGCATTTGTTATGTTTGACAATTTGATTTTTGGCTTTAAAATACTAAATGATATTTTTACACCACATTTTATCCCATATTTACAAAAATTTCCTTGAGCATTTTCTTTTTATTTTCCCTCTTTTTTCTCTTTCTTTCACTCTTCACGCTCTTTCTCTCTCTCTCTTCTCTCTCTTTCTTAAGCCAGCCCTCTCCCTCTCTCATTTTCTTTAAAAACTTTCAATTTCAAAGCTTTCTTTCCATTGATTTAAAGATGGAAACAGGCTCATTTCATTAAGCTTTACTTCACAAACGCTCAATTAAAGGTCAGCCCTTTTTCTAAAAAAAAAATTATTTTCGTTTTGAATCTTTGATGTATTTTGTAATCCAAGCTTGTTTAAGTTTAAATAACCCTTACTTTTAGTTTATGGAAACGTAAACACAACGAATCTAAGCTTTATTTGAACAAAAATTGGTTTAATCAAGTTTTGGCATTTTTTTTAGATTTTCAAATCCATTGTAAACTTGAGTTTAAATTTGGGGAAAATGGTTTAAATTTGTTTCATTATGATTTTTTATGCTTTCTATGTGATTTTTATGCTCTACGATTGAGAAAACAGGTTTAAAATTGGACTTTTGAGCTTGAGAAAGTCGAGACTTGAAGTCTCAGGTCCTCAAATTTTTCTAATTTGGCAGGTCAAACTCAAAGTTTGGCATGCCAGATTCATGAAGTTCGACAGGACAGATTCATATCTTCAGCAGCCAAACTGTAGCAATTTAGTAGGTCGAACCAGGATGTTCTACAGCTGAATTATGAACTTGGAGAATTTTATTTTAATTCAGCATGCTAGATTCATTAAGTTCGGCAGGATAGATTGTTATCTTCAACAACCAAACTGTAGCAGTTCTGTAGGTCGAACCAGGATGTTTGATAGGCCAATTGTGAACTTGAAAAATTTTATTTTTCTTCCGATTTTAACGTTTAATGATTCTGAAATGTTTCAAAAAAGATTATGATTTTCTGTTAGGATTATGAGTCAAAAGGCACACTGATAATTAAACTGACATAATAATATTTGTTAAATATGATTTCTAATTTTAAATGTAGTTTTTAAGGTTTTGAACGTATATAGAGCATACTTTGATTTTTATTTGGTGCTTATGTTGTAGAAATTTCAATTGAGGTAGAGTATTCCCATCCCTTTCTTTGGCAGCCCTTTTTAAATTGTTTTAGCCAAATGTTTGACCTTTTGAATGATTGATGAAAATAATTTCTGCCTTTGATTTTGAAGAATTGTATTTTTATATTCTTTTGGATTTTCAAAACCTGTATGGCGATTATTTATCAAATTTCTTATAAGTAAGTGTTTATTGATTTTTGTCAAGATCATGAGATTTGGTTGCGAATAATAGTTCTATATGTGCTAATTGATTTTAAATAACTTCTTTTAACTAATTATCTTACTAAGCCTTCTACTTAAGTTTTTGTTTTAAAAAAAAAAAAATCCCCCTTGTAGGTTGAAGAAGAAGGATGGTCCTAAGATCAGAATCTAGCTCTATGAGTAGATATGACATTTCCTTTGGAATTGTGGTATGATGCATGTATTGTACAGCTTGTCTTGGTATTGACGTAGTTTCCGTCTCTGACAAAAGTATGTATTTAATTTATTTTAGAGATAATGATTTTTAGTATTCTATTATTATTATTCTTTTTCCTACCCACCTTCGTGGTAAGTATCCACGTGATAGTGAATGAGAAAAAGATCTCGAACTCGCCATCGTGGTATTCACGTGACGGTGACCGTTGATGATATTTATATACTTTTTGCATATATTTATTCACTTTATATTTATTTACTGAGTTAAATTTTCTTTATTTACCTTAATTTCTTCTTCTTTACCTAAAACTTACTGATCCCCTCCTCAAGGCGTCACAAAATGGTATCAGAGCATAGGCTTTAGATCTTTTGGAAACTAAACTTGTGAGATTTTTATTGTTTTGTTTTGATTTTTCAAGTTTTAAGTTGGGACAGTTGTCATTACAGTTATTTTTGAGTACATAATGTTGTTTTTAATTTTAAACTTTAGATATTTAAAATTTTGAGGACTAAATTTCTTTTACGAAGGGTGGATTGTAACACCCTAAAATTTTAAAGTGGGATTAATTATCTTAAGTTTAATTATTAAGTACGCCAATGTGATTTTTTATGTTAATTTTAATTATTTAAAATTTTGTTTCATTTGTTATGTTTTAAAATTTGATTTTTGGCTTTAAAATACTAAATAATATTTTTACGCCACATTTTCCTACATATTTACGAAAATGCCCTTGAGCATTTTCTTTTTCTTTTCCCTCTCTTTTCTCTTTCTTTCACTCTTTACGCCCTTTCTCTGTCTCTCTTTTCTCTCTTTCTCACGCCAGCCCACTTTCACTCATTTTCTTTAAAAATTTTCTATTTCAAAGCTTTTTTTCCACTGATTTGAAGATGGAAACGAGCTTAATTCATTAAGTTTTACTTCAAAAATGTTCAATTAAAGGTTAGCCCTTTTTCTTCAAAATTTTTTATTCTCGTTTTGAATCTTTGATGTATTTTGCAATCCGAGCTTGTTTAAGTTTAACAAACCCTTACTTTGAGTTTATGGAACCCTAAACACAACAAATCTAAGCTCTATTTGAACAAAAATTGGTTTAATTAAGTTTTGGCATTTTTCTTAGATTTTTAAATCCATTGCAAAATTGAGTTTAAATTTGAGAAAAATGGTTTAAATTTATTCTATTCTGATTTTCTATGCTTTCTATGTGATTTTTATGCTCTAGGATTGAGAAAACAGGTTTAAAATTAGATTTTTGAGCTTGGGGAAGTCGAGACTTGAAGTCTTGGGTCCAAAGTCATGCCTTAGAGTATGGGAGGTGACGTGGCTGATTAATTTAGTTAATTAAATAGAAATTTAGTTAAAACATGGGTTAAGAATCAAGGAATTTATTTAACAAAATGTGAAAATTTTAAAATCTTTTTGTAACGAGTAATTATAATATTTAAACAAACAAACAAATAAATTAATAAAATAAACAATAAGGAAATGATAATAGAAAAATAGAATGAAACGAGAATAGGTCCCACTGACCCACATCTTGTTCACACACATAGTACTGACAATATTACAATACAACCACAGTCTAAAATAAAAGAGAAAGTTTAGATTTCACATGCCTTAAATTATTGTACTACAACCTACCCAAATCTTCTACTGGTCGCAAGTCCGGTCAATGGACTCTATTCCGATCCTAAGCTGATATCCACCTAGAGGGGAAAGATTTTAAAACCAATAAAAAGTGAGCAAAAGGCTCAATAGGACTATAATTTGAAAATATTTAATCTTTAAATAAAATCTCATTACTCAAATAGATGTATAAAAGACGAATTAAAACAATTAATTAAATAGTTGAAAAATTTAATAAAAGATTATCTTACCAAAACAGTTATTTGGTCGACCAGAAAGAATACCATTTTCCTTTTCTCGGTAAACCATATGTAAATCACCACCGTAGTGGCCCAGTTGGGTTTCGGGACCTGCCCTCAAGGTCGCGCACTACATGACCCGATCTTTGATATAGCATCATGCCCTTAAATATAATAATATATATCTTTCTATGATTATTAAAATCTCTTTTTACCAAATATAATCATTTAAATTCATTATGAGGTATATTATGAAAAATCACCTCAATTATACCATTTTATAAAATCAATCAATAAAAAGATATTTTCAACCCATCATTTGAAAACCTTTTGTTAAAAATTCCTTTAAGGCCAAAACATTTAAAACTAGCTACCAATGAAGGGGTAGAAGTCCTACCTCGATACTCATGTCGGTGTCTTACACCGTAATCCTAGTGTGCTATACGTTAGCTCCACGGTTCCACAAACAAGCCTAAATGTATAGTAACTTAGTTTATCAACATCTAATTTGAGATATCCTATGTTACTAAATTATCTCATGGTGTCCTAGTATGCCATTTAGGTTTATGAAATCATTTTACAAAGTCAAAATTTCAATCGGGGTTCAAAATGTTGAAAACGGGTGAAAGATCACAAAATTTCACCATGCCCGGTCGGCCTGCCAATCCCCTGGTTTGGCCGGCCGAACTGCATGGAGGTCTAGGTCCAGTCGATCAAACTTTTCCAGGTTCAGCCTACCGATCATATGAATCCGGCCTGCCAAACATGAACTTCGGCTTGCCAATCTAGAAAAATTCTAGAATTTTTCAAGCACGGGTTTCGGCCTCGTCGATCCCAAATCTTCAATTTTAACCTGTTTTCTCAATTCTTAGGCATGCTTAATGATCATAATTGATAGAAAAACATGGTAGATTACTTTTTTAATGCTTTAAAACAAGTTTTAAACAAAATTTTTGAAAAAATCCAAAAATAGAGAAAAATAGAAAAAAAATGAAAAATCTTGATTTAAATCCGTTTTTGATCAAACAAAGTTTATATTCTAGTTATTCTAAGTTCATCTACCCTATATTGACAGTTTTCAATTTCAAAATACCAAGAAATCTGAAAAATTGAAAAAGTTTTAAAATTTTGAAACTAACCTTGAATCAAAGCTTTAAATCGAAGTTGTGGTCGTCTAATTGAGTTCCCGAGCTTTCAATCTTTTGAATGCTGAAGCTTGGGTGTGATTTTTGAAGAAAAATTTGAAAAAAAGGGAAGATAGAGAGAGATCGTGAGAGAGAGAGGGTGAGGGACGAGAGAATGAGAGAGTGAGGGAGCTGAGAATGAGTGAGAGAAAGAGAGGAAAATAAATAAATAGAAGGAAGGGGAGAGCATACCGGGGAAGGAGAAACCATGTCCCGCATATGGTTTTTCCTAAGCAGGACTTGTTGGTCATTTAGCAAATTGTTTTGTTTTAAAATTTAAAATAGCAATTAAAAATAATTAAGAGTAATTAAAAATCTTTGAAAAGAATAAAAATTAACATAAATTTATAATCTCCACAAAATGATCAAATTAAGTTTAAAATACTCATTATGGCACACTAATCTACCATTTTTATATTCTAATAACATTTAATCAATTTCGGGACGTTACAACTCTCCACCCCTAAAAGAAATTTCATCCTCGAAATGTACAAATCAATTAAAAAACAGAACAAATGTAGATACAACTCCCGCATACTCGACTCTAATTCCCAAGTGGCTTCATCAACCCCATGATGTTGCCATACAGCCTTAACTAACAAAATCTCACGACAATGTAAGCTAATCACTTTACGATCGATGATCTGGATAGGTACTTCTTCATACGTCGTGTCTTCCTAAATCTGTACGTCCTAGAACAAAATGATCTTGTCCTACTTAAGCGGACACTTCCAAAGCATCGACATGAGGAATACATCGTGAACATGTAAAAGTTCTAGAGGAAGGTTGAGTCGATAAGCAACCACACCAACATGTTGGGTAATCTCGAACGGTCCAATATATCTTGGTGTGAGTTTTTCTTTTACTCCGAATCGCAAAATGCCTTTGTGAGGCGATACCTTCAAGAGTACAAAGTCTCTAACCTCAAATTCCAAGGGTCGACGTCTTCTATCCACGTAACTCTTCTGTCGACTCTGAGTTACTTTCCGTCGATCTCGAATCACGACGATCTTCTCATTACTATCGCGAATCTCATCTGGTCCAAGGATAACTCTATCTTCTAGTTCAGCCTAAAGCACCAGTGATCGACACGGTCATCCATATAGTGCTTCAAACGATGCCATACCGATACTCGATTGATAGCTGTTGTTGTATGCGAACTCTGCTAGATGTAAATTTTTCTTCTAGTTCCCGCTAAAGTCTAATGTGCAAGCACGTAACATGTCTTCGAGAATCTAAATAACCCACTCAGATTGCCCGTCGGTCTAAAGATGAAATGCTGTGCTGAAATTCAAATCTGTACCTAAAGCCTCCTGAA
>CAMOHE010047340.1:25856-104262 GCA_946598075.1 Artocarpus hirsutus
TTTTCTCTAGAAACCGTCGTGGTATCCTTGGGCTACCACGACGGTTTTGCAAAAAACCGTCGTGGTAGCCCAAGGATACCACGACGGTTTTGCGAAAAACCGTCGTGAAAAATTACAGTTCAACCCCCCCGCGCGCCAAATTAATCTATTCCACGACGGTAAAAAACCGTCGTGAAAAGTCAATCATATTCCACGACAGAAGTTTCCACGACGGTTTTTTGACCGTCGTGAAATTTTTCCACGACGGTTATAAACCGTCGTGGAATCCACATTTTGTACTAGTGGTTGATAGCTGTTGTTGTATGCGAACTCTGCTAGATGTAAATTTTTCTTCTAGTTCCCGCTAAAGTCTAATGTGTAAGCACGTAACATGTCTTCGAGAATCTAAATAACCCACTCAGATTGCCCGTCGGTCTAAAGATGAAATGCTGTGCTGAAATTCAAATCTGTACCTAAAGCCTCCTGAAAGCTCCTCTAGTACTTGGCATTGAATCTGGTGTCTTTATCTAATGTGATGGACAAAGGAACTCCGTGCAACTGCACTATGTTTTGCAGATATAATTCCCCAAAAATCCTCCTCAAACATGTCGATTTGAACGAAATGAAATGAGTTGACTTTGTCAATCTATCGACCATGACCTAAATCACATCGTGCTGCTGCTCTGTCCTTGGCAATCTAGTAAGAAAATCTATCGTCACGTGCTCCTATTTCCACCTTGGAATAAGAAGCGGTTGAAGCTGACCTACTAGCTTCTGATACTCGGCTTTCACCTGAAGACAAGTCGTACACTTGGCCACATATTCCTAGATATCCTTCTTTATACCTCTCTACCAATATTGCCTCTTAAGATCACAGTATATTTTTGTGCACCCCGGATGAATGGTGAACTGAGACTTATGAGCTTCGTCCATTATGACCTTTGTCACTTTTGCAATTGCTGGAATTGCTAGACGCTTCCTAAAGTATAACAATCCATCCGTATCTATTCTCCATTCTTCAAACTACTCTCCGTTTTGAATTCGCGTCTAGATTCCCCGAAGATGCTGGTCACGCCACTGATTTTGTTTCACCATCTAAATAAGAGCTATGGTCGTCTCCATATGGTATACCAAAACGCGATCGTAGTCTTCACAATATTGTAGCCTGTATTCACTCATTGTTGCATCTCTTTTCCAATCTTCAAGAGCCAAACATGCAAGTATCCTTGCAGACTTCCGACTGAGTGCATCCGCGACTACATTAGCTTTCCCTGGATGATACTGCAATGCGAAATCATAATCCTCCATGTATTCCATCCACCTTCACTGCCTCAAGTTCAAATCCCTCTGAGTAAACAAATATCTCAAACTCTTGTGATCGGAGAAAACCTAGAATGTCGCCCCGTACAAATAACATCTCAAAATCTTTAGCGCGTGAATTACTCTGTGAGCTCCAAGTCATGAGTAGGGTAATTTTGCTTGTGGGGTCATAGCTGTCTTGATGCGTATGCTACCATGCGTCCTTACTGTATCAATATGTACCTAAGTTCACATCCCGACGCATCTGTATAAACTTTATACGGCTCATTGCTATTGGGAATGATCAATACTGGAGCTAAGGTCAATCGATTCTTCAACTCTTGAAAAGCAAGCTCACATTCTTTATCCCACTCGAACCTGACATTCTTCCTAATTAGTCTTGTCAAGATGCTGCTATTTTTGAAAAATTCTTTACAAATTTCCTGTAATATCCCACAAGTCCCAAGAAGCGACGAATTTCTGCCACATTCCTCGGTCGTTCCCATTCCACTATGGCTTCTATCTTAGATGGATCCACCAAAATACCATGCTCGGAGATGACATGACCTAGAAATTTGACATCTGTCAATTAAAACTCACACTTTTCCTTCTTAGCATACAACTAGTGCTCCCATAGAGTCTGAAGCACGATTTTGAGATGCTGCTCATGCTCCTCCCAAGACTTAGAATAAACCAAGATGTCGTCGATGAACGCAATCACAAACTGATCCAAGTAAGGCCTGAATATCCTGTTGATCAAATCCATGAAGGCTGCCGGAGCATTTGTCAATCCAAATGGCATCACCAAAAACTCAAAGTGTTCATACCGGGTCCTGAAAGTTGTCTTGGGAATGTCTTCTACCTTAATCCTTAGTTGATGGTATCCTGACCTTAAGTCTATCTTCGAGAAGTACTACAAACCTTCCAACTGATCAAACAACTCATCGATCCTGGGCAGAGGATACTTATTCTTCACTATGACCCGATTCAGTTGTCGATTATCTATACATAACCTAAGGGTTCCATCATGCTTCTTTCCAAACAAAACCGATGCTCTCCATGGTGATGTATTATTCTAGATGTATCCCTTATCAGCAAGCTCCTGAAGCAGCTTTCTGAGTTCTTTCATCTCTGCTGGCGCCATCCGATAAGGTGCTACATAAATCGATGCTGTCCTTGGAAGCAATTCAATAGCAAATTCGATCTTCCGTTGCGGTGGTAATCCTGGTAACTCGTCGGGAAAGACATCTTCGAATTCATCTACCACTGAGATTGCTGCATTTCTTCTCAAGGCACTAGACTCTCCTTCTAGGTTCATGAGGAAGGCATAACAAACTGTGTTCTTTCGCCCTTCGAGACATGCCCTTACGAGACACTCACTCATTAGCCGATCACCACCACCTTGGTAAGTGATCGTCGTCCCCTATCTAACACTAAGGTTACTTTTCTAAGTTGGCAATCTACCATTGCATTATATCTGGACAACTAGTCCATCCCTAAGATTACATCATACAATCTCATGGGGATTACAATCAAATCACTTTTCAAAACCTCATCCCCAATCCTTATTTTACAGGCTTTACAAATACTATTCATACACACCTACCCCAAGGGTGAAGCTATAACTAAAGGTTCATCAAACTCTTCTATTTACAATCCCAAGGCATGTACAAAAGAACTTGAATGAGAGAATGAGTGGCACTAGTATCAAATAACACGTGTGCTAAAGACTGAGAAACCATAATTGTACCATCGACAACCGCATTACTAGTCTGGGCATCTGAACTCCCTGATGTCATCATGTGAACCTGTACTGGAGCTTTCCCTTTTTCTCTACCAACACTACTAGATCCTAGGTTAGTTGGCCGATACTGCTACGATGATGGTGACTGCACACTGGTTGTACTCGGTGCTCGATACTGAGGGACGTTATGTTGAAAGTTTTGCGGTTGGTATCCTTGTGTTGAATATGGTAGTTGCTGAGGAGAAAACTGATAAAATAGAAGCTGAGGTTACTGCTGCGGCTGAGGTAGAGTCTGAGGCTAGGGCTGACGACTAGCTTCTTCTTTGGTCTGAAATCCTAGGCGAGCACTCCTAATCGGGCAATTCCTCTTGATGTGTCCTGGCTGCTGGCAATAATGGCAATGGAAGCTGTAGGGGTTACTGCGCCTGCTGCTGGATGAACTGTTGCTGTCATTGTTCATGCTACCCTGTTTATTCTTTCCTAAAGTCGATCGACTATTGATGCTCCTCCTACGACTCCTCTATGGTCCTCCTGACGTCTTGGCTCGATTATCACAATATTGTGCGTAATTGTTCTCCAATGATATTGTTGATGACATAAGCTCTCCAAAGTTCCTAAGTCGTAGGGCAACCACCTGTCGTCGGATAGGGGCTTTGAGTCCTTCCTGAAAATTAATGCACTTCTCACATTCTGATGCCACTATAGAGGGAGCAAACCTGGCCAATTCACTGAACTTTGCTTCATATTCCCGAACTGACATATCACCTTGCTACAACCTATAAAATTCTGCCGCCTTTTGGTCCCTATATCCCTGTGAAAAGTACCAATCATAGAACAGCTCCTCAAACCTGTCCCAACTGATGTTACCATTATTCTCCAAGCACTTTGCTTGCTTCCACGAGGTATTGGCACCACCTTCAAACTTATAAGTTACAAATTCCATGCGATACTCTGCTGGCACACTAAAAGAATCCAGATGCTTCACGATCGAATCTAGCCAATATCCTGCCACTTATGAGTCCCTAGTTCCATCGAAAGTCGGTATAGATGCACGTCAAAATTCTTTAAAGTACGAATGCTGACGACTAGCCTCGGAATCATCCGGTGTTGCCCTTGGTGCCATCTGTCGAAATGCAGCAAACATAGCGTTCATCATACCCTCATCATTTTCAAACTCGACGCCAGCTGTTGAGCGTCGTCTAGGTGCCATTCTCTCACTTTTGAAAACAAAATTTGGACTATCAGTAGTATTTCATTGTCATACCTATGTGTGCAAAATTCCCAAGGTTTATAACCTTGAGTTCTGATACTATTCTGTCGTGCCCCGGAGTACGGGTGGTAACGTGGCTGATTAATTTAGCTAATTAAATAGAAATTTAGTTAAAATATGGGTTAAGAATCAAGGAATTTATTTAAGAAAATGTGAAAATTTTAAAATCTTTTTCTAACGAGTAATTATAATATTTAAACAAACAAACAAATAAATTAATAAAATAAACAATAAGGAAATGATAATAGAAAAATGGAATGAAATGAGAATGGGTCCCATTGACCCACATCTTGTGCACACACATAGTACTAACAATATTACAATACAACCATAGTCCAAAATAAAAGAGAAAGTTAAATTTTACACGCCTTGAGTTGTTGTACTACAACCTACCCAATTCTTCTACTGGTCGCAAGTCTGGTCAACACACTCTTCTTCGATCTTAAGCTATTATCCACCTAGAAGGGAAAGATTTTAAAATAAATAAAAGGTGAATGAAAGGCTCAGTAGGGCTATAATTTGAAAATATTTAATATTTAAATAAAATCTCATTACTCAAATAAATGTATAGAAGACAAATTAAAACAATTAATTAAATAGTTGAAAAATTTAATAAAATATTATCTTACCAAAACAGTTATTTGGTCGACTAGAAAGAATACCATTTTTCTTTCCTCAGCAAACCATATGTAAATCACCACCGTAGTGGCCCAGCTGGGTTTCGGGACCTGCCCCTAAGGTCGCGCACTATACGACCCGATCTCTGATATGGCATCATGCCCTTCAATATAATTATATATATCTTTCTATGATTATTAAAATCTCTTTTTATCAAATATAATCATTTACATTCATTATGAGGTTTATTATTAAAAATCTCCTCAATTCTACCATTTTATGAAATCAATCAATTAAAAGATATTTTCAACCCATCATTTGAAAACTTTTTGTTAAAAATTCCTTTGAGGCCAAAACATTTAAAACTAACTACCAAGGAAGGGGTAGAAGTCTTACCTTGATACTCGTATCGGTGTCCCACACTATAATCCCAGTCCGCTATACGTTAGCTCACGGATCCCCGAACAACCCTAAATGTATAGTAACTTAGTTTATCAGTATCTAACTTGAGATATCCTATGTTACTAAATCATCTCATGGTGTCCTAGTGTGCCATTTAGGTTTATGAAATCATTTTACATAGTCAGAATTTCGTTCGGGGTTTAAAACGATGAAAACGGGTGAAAAATCACAAAATTTCACCATGCTTGGTCAGCCTGTCGGTCACCTAGTTCGGCCACCGAACTATGCAGTTCGGCCTGCCAGAGGTCTAGGTCCGGTCAGCTGAACTTTGCCAGGTTCGGCCTGCCAGTTGTATGAATCCAGCCTACTGAACATGAACTTCGGCCTGCTGATCTGAAAAAATTCTAGAATTTTTCAAGCATGGGTTTTAGCCTCCCCGAGCCTAAATCTTTAATTTCAACCTGTTTTCTCAATACTTATGCATAGCTAATGATCATAATTCATAGAAAAACATCGTAGATTAGTTTTTTATTGCTTTAAAAGAAGTTTTAAACAAAAATTTTGAAAAAATCCAAAAATAGAAAAAATAGAGAAAAATAAAAAATCTTGATTTAAATCTGTTTTTGATCAAACAAAGTTTGTATTCCAAATCTTCAATTTCAACCTATTTTCTCAATTCTTATGCATAGCTAATGATCATAATTCATAGAAAAACATGGTAGATTAGTTTTTTATTGCTTTAAAAGAAGTTTTAAACAAAATTTTTGAAAAAAAACCAAAAATAGAGAAAAATAGAGAAAAATGAAAAATCTTGATTTAAATATGTTTTTGATCAAACAAAGTTTGTATTCTAGTTACTCTAAGTTCATCTTTTGTATTCTAGTTAGTCTAAGTTCATCTACCCTAGACTGATAGTTTTCTAAGCTTAGAAAAGCTTAAATTTCAAAATACCAAGAAATTTGAAAAATTGAAAAAGTTTTAAAATTTCAAAACTAACCTCGAATCAAAGCTTTAAATCGAAGTTGTGGTTGTCCAATCGAGTTCTCGAGCTTCCAATCTTTTGAATGCCAAAGCTTGGGCATGATTTTTGAAGAAAAATTTGAAAGAAAAGGGAAGCTAGAGAGAGACCACGAGAGAGAGAGGGTGAGGGACGAGAGAATGAGAGAGTGAGGGAGCTAAGAGTGAGTGAGAGAAAGAGAGGAAATGAAATAAATAGAAGGAAGGGGAGAGCATACCGGGGAAGGAGAAACCATGTCCCGCATATGGTTTTTCCTAAGCAGGACTTGTTGGTCATTTAGCAAATTGTTTTGTTTTAAAATTTAAAATAGCAATTAAAAATAATTAAGAGTAATTAAAAATCATTTAAAAGAATAAAAATTAACATAAATTTATAATCTTCACAAAATGATCAAATTAAGTTTAAAATACGCATTATGGTACACTAATCTACCAATTTTACATTCTAATAACATTTAATCAATTTCGTGACGTTAAATCCCAAGATTTTTTCTGTTTGGCAAACCAAACTCAAAGTTTGGCATGCTGGATTTAAGAAGTTCAGCAGGTCAAATTCATATCTTCGATAGCTGAACTGTAGCAGTTCGACAGGCTGAACCAGGATGTTTGGTAGGTCGATTGTGAACTTGAAAATTTTTATTTTTCTTTTAGTTTTTGACGTTTAATGATTCCAAAATATTTCAAAAAGGATTATGATTTTGTGTTAGGATTATGAGTCAAAAGGTACACTGATGATTAAACTGACATAATGATATTTGTTAAATATGATCTTTAAATGCAGTTTTTAAGGTTTTGAATGTATATAGAGTATACGTTGAATTTTACTTGGAGCTTACGTAATAGAAATTTCAATTGAGGCAGGGTATTCCTAAACCTTTCTTTGGTAGCCCTTTTTAAACTATTTTGGCCAAATGCTTGACCTTTTAAATGATTGATGAAAATAATTTATGTCTTTGATTTTGAAGAATTGTATTTTGATATTCTTTTGGATTTTCAAAACCCATACGGTGATTATTTATCAAATTTCTTACAAGTAAGTGTTTATTGATTTTTGTCAAGATCATGAGATTTGGTTACAAATAATGATTCTATATGTGCTAATTGTTTTTAAATAAGTTGTTTTAACTAATTATCCTGCTTAGCCTTCCACTCATATTTTTCTTTTTTTTTTAAATCCCCCTTCTAGGTTGAAGAGGAGGGATGGTCCTAGAATCGGAACTTGGCTCTATGAGTAGATATGGCATTTCCTTTAGAATTGTGGTATGATGCGTGTACTGTACAACTTGTCCTGGTGTTGATGTAGTTTTTGTCTCTGACAAAAGTATGTATTTAATTTGTTTTAGAGACAATGATTTTCATTATTCTATTATTATTATTCTTGATTTTTGTATTTTATTTTCCTACCTACCTTCAAGGTAAGTTTCCACGTGATAGTGAATAAGAATAAAATCTCGGCCCCACCTTCGTGGTATTCATGTGATGGTGACCGCTAATGATATTTATTTACTTTCTACATATATTTATTCACTTTATCTTTATTTACTTCGTTTAATTTCCTTTATTTACCTTAATTTCTTCTTCTTTACATAGAACTTATTGACCCTTTCCTTAGGGCGTTAATGAATGGTATTAGAGCATAGGTTTTAAATCTTTTGGGAACTGAACTTGTGAGATTTTCATTATGTTGTTTTGATTTTTCAAGTTTTTAGTCAGGACAATTGTCATTATAGTTATGTTTAAGTACACAATGTTGTTTTTGATTTTAAACTTTAGACATTTAAAAATTTCAAGGATGAAATTTCTTTTAAGAAGGGTGAATTATAACACTCCTGAATTTTAAAGTGGGATTAATTATATTAAGTTTAGTTGTTAAGTGTGTCAGTGTGAATTTTTATGTTAGTTTTAGTTATTTAAAATTTTGTTGCATTTGTTATGTTTGAAAATTTGACTTTTGGCTTTAAAATACTAAATGATATTTTTACACCACATTTTCTCCTATATTTACAAAAATACCCTTGAGCATTTTTTTTTCTTTTCCCTATCTTTTCCCTTTCTTTCACTCTTCACGCTCTTTCTCTCTCTCTCTTCTTTCTCTATCTCATGCCAACCCTCTCTCTCTCAATTTCTTTGAAAAATTTCAATTTCAAAGCTTTCTTTTCGCTGATTTGAAGATGGAAACGAGCTCAATTCATCAAGTTTTACTTCAAAAATGTCCAATTAAAGGTCAGCCATTTTTCTCCAAAATTTTTATTTTCATTTTGAATCTTTGAAGTATTTTGCAATCCAAGCTTGTTTAAGTTGAAATAACCTTTACTTTGAGTTTATGGAATCCTAAACATAATGAATCTAAGCTTTATTTAAACAAAATTTGGTTTAATCATGTTTTGGTATTTTTCTTAAATTTTTAAATCTATTGTAAAATTGAGTTTAAATTTGAGAAAAATGGTTTAAATTTGTCCTATTATGATTTTTTTATGCTTTCTATGTGATTTTTATGCTCTAGGATTGAAGAAACAGTTTTAAAATTTGATTTTTGGGCTTGAGGAAGTCGAGACTCGAAGTCTCAGGTCCCCAAAATTTTTCAGTTTGGCAGGCTGAACTCAAAGTTCGGCATGTTGGATTCAAGAAGTTCAGCATGCCAGATTCATATGTTGGTAGGCCAAAATGTAGTAATTTGGTAGGCCAAACCAGGATGTTTGGTAGGCCAAATATGAACTTGGAAAATTTTATTTTTCTTTTAGTTTTCAATGTTTAATGATTCTGAAATGTTTCAAAAAGGATTATGATTTCATGTTTGGATTATTTTGAGTCAAAATGCACATTGATAATTGAACTTACGTAATGATATTTGTTAAATATGATTTCTAATTTTAAATGTAGTTTTCATAGTTTTGAATGTATAGAGCATACGTTGAATTTTATTTGGAGATTATGTTTTTGGAATTTCATTTAAGATAGGGTATTCCTATTTCTTTCTTTGGCAGCCCTTTTAAACTGTTTTGATCAAATGCTTGACCTTTTGAATGATTGATGAAAATAATTTCTATCTTTGATTTTAAAGAAATGTATTTTGATATTCTTTCAAATTTCCAAAACCCGTACGATGATTCTTTATCAAATTTCTTACAAGTAAGTATTTATTGGCTTTTGTCAAGATCTTGAGATGTGGTTACAATAATAATTCCATATGTGGTAATTGTTTTTAAATAACTTGTTTTAACTAATTATCTTACTGAGCCTTCTGCTCATGTTTTCCTTTTTCTTAAAAATCCCCCTTCCAGGTTGAAGAGGAAGGATGGTCTTAAGATCAGAACTTGGCTCTATAAGTAGATACTGTATTTTCTTTAGAACTGTGGTATAATATGTGTACTGTAAAACTTGTCTTGATGTTGATGCAGTTTTCATCTGAGATAATAGTATGTATTTAATGAATTTTTGAGATTATGATTTTTAGTATTCTGTTATTATTATTCTTGATATTTTTATTTTATTTTTCTACCCACCTTTGTAATAAATATCTACGTGATTGTGAATGAGAATAAGATCTCGGCCCTACCTTTGTGGATTCACATGACGGTGATCACTGATGATATTTATTTACTTTCTACATATATTTATTCACATTATCTTTATTTACTTCTTTTAATTTTCTTTATTTACCTTAATTTCTCCTTCTTTACCCAGAACTTACTAACCTCTTCCTCGGGGCGTCAAAGATCGGTATCAGAGCATATGTTTTAGATCGTTTGGGAACTAAACTTGTGAGATTTTTACTGTTTTGTTTTGATTTTTCAAGTGTAAAGTCAGGACAGTTGTCATTACAGTTACGTTTAAGTACACAGTATTGTTTTTGATTTTAAACTTTAGATATTTAAAAATTTCGAGCACAAAATTTCTTTTAAGGAAGGTCGATTGTAACACCCTTAAATTTTAAAGTGAGATTAATTATGTTAAGTTTAATTATTAAGTGTGCCAATGTGATTTTTTATGTTAATTTTAGTTATTTAAAATTTTGTTGCATTTGTTATGTTTTAAAATTTGATTTTTGGCTTTAAAATACTAAATGATATTTTTACACCACATTTTTTTCATATTTACGAAAATGCCCTAGAGCGTTTTCTTTTTCTTTTCCCTATCTTTTCTCTTTCTTTCACTCTTCACACTCTTTCTCTCTCTCTCTTCTTTCTCTGTCTCATGCTAGCCCTCTCTCTCTCATTTTCTTTGAAAAATTTTCTATTTCAAAGCTTTCTTTCCGCTGATTTGAAGATGGAAACGAGCTCAATTCATTAAGTTTTACTTCAAAAACTTCCAATTAAAGGTTAGCCCTTTTTCTCCAAAATTTTTTGATTTTCATTTTGAATCTTTGATGTATTTTGCAATCCGAGCTTGTTTAAGTTTAAATACCTTACTTTGAGTTTATGGAACCCTAAACACAACAAATCTAAGTTGTATTTGAACAAAAATTGGCTTAATCAAGTTTTGGAATTTTTTTTAGATTTTTAAATTCATTGTGAAATTGAGTTTAAATTTTGGGAAAGTGGTTTAAATTTGTTTTATTATGTTTTCTATGCTTTTTAAGTGATTTTTATGCTCTGCGATTGAAAAAGCAGTTTTAAAATTAGATTTTTGAGCTTGGGGAAGTCGAGACTCGAAGTCTTAGGCCCTCAAATTTTTCCATTTTGACAGGCCGAACTCAAAGTTTGGCATGCCGGATTCAAGAAGTTCGGCAGGCCAAACTATAGCAGTTTGGTAGGCCAAACCAAGATGTTTGGCAGGCCTACTGTAAACTTCAAAAATTTTATTTTTCTTCTTGTTTTCAATGTTTAATGAGTCTGAAATGTTTGAAAAAGGATTGGATTTTATGTTAGGATTATTTTGAGTCAAAAGGCACACTGGTAATTAAATTGACATAATGATATTTGTTAAATTTGATTTCTTGTTTTAAATGCAGTTTTCAAGGTTTTGCACGTATATAGAGCATATGTTGAATTTTATTTGGAGCTTGTGTTATTAGAATTTTAATTGAGGTAGGGTATTCCTATCCCTTTCTTTGGTAGCCTTTTTTAAATTGTTTTGGCCAAATGCTTGACCTTTTGAATGATTGATGAAAATAATTTCTGTCTTTGATTTTGAAGAATTGTATTTTGATATTCTTTTGGATTTCCAAAACCCATACGGTGATTCTTTATGAAATTTCTTACAAGTAAATGTTTATCGAATTTTGTTAAGATCTTGAGATTTGGTTGCGAATAATATTTTTATATGTTATAATTGTTTTTAAATAACTTGTTTTAACTAATTATCCTACTGACCCTTCCGCTCATGTTTTCCTTTTTTTTTAAAAAAAAAATCCCCCTTCCAGGTTGAAGAGGAAGGATGGTCCCATGATTGGAACCTAGCTCTATGAGTAGATATGGTATTTTGTTTAGAACTATGGCATGATGCGTGTACTGTATGACTTGTCCCGGTGTTGATGTAGTTTTCGTCTCTAACAATATTATGTATTTAATTTATTTTAGAGACAATGATTTTCAGTATTCTGTTATTATTATTCTTGATATTTGTATTTTATTTCCTACCCACTTTCGTGGTAAGTATCTACATGATAATGAATCAGAATAAGATCTTGGCCCCACTTTCGTTGCATTCATGTGACGGTGACCGTCGATGATATTTATTTACTTTCTACATATATTTATTCACTTTATCTTTATTTACTTTGTTTAATTTTCTTTATTTACCTTAATTTCTTCTTCTTCATTCATTCACATGAAACTATCATTCATCTATACAATATCATTTAACATTGTAATATATCAGCGACCTCATAATTAACTAAATGAAACATCTTTAACTCATAAACATACACTTGAGTCAATTAGCATAAAAGTGGTAAGCATAACCTCTAAATACTTAGAGAATTTGATCTCAACTTATAAACATGAGAATAACATAAAACTTCTTCCATAACATAACTAACATATAAAAACATCACTCAAAATTTTCATCTTGAAAATATTAAGCCAAAATACCTTTCATAATTTTTCAAAGCATTCAAGCAAATCTACAAGTCACAAAAACTGGAATATAGTCATCACATATATATAATCCTTAGGTTTTTCTTTAGCCAAAAAAATATCATTTGAAAATTTAAAAAAATCACAAAAATAATACCACAAAATCTGTCAACAACCGCTGGATAATAACAGCCATCACATAAAATTTTATATTAATTAAACTATCATAAAATGATTAATAAAACTTTTCACAATTAATAGACACATAATAGCATAATACATCCATAAATGAGCTTCAAATAAATCCAGAATAATTCAAAACACATATTTGAACTATGAGACAGTATTAACATCATACATGCTATACAGTGAACACCCTTCAATCAAATATTTTATAAAATCGAATATGCTTTATACGATATTAGAATTTTTATATGACATGGCTGTTGTATCTCCCAAAATGATTCTTTAAGCGTGGATATTTGTGGTATAGAAGGTTGTTATATCCACAGGGAGCTAAGAATTTGAAAGATTAAAAATTTTTTGTTTAAAATGGAAAGGAATTTTTCAAAAAAATCAAAAGAAAACAAATATTTTTTAGAATTTTAAAATAAGATATTAAACATAAAATTAAAATAGTGATGCTTCAAGAATCTCTTGTATGTTTCGTAATTGGTATAGAATTGTCTCTAAATAATTATCTAAAGCATTTGATTAATCATATCTTTTCTCATTAATTGCAAACACTTTTAATAAGTTTACAAGTCAACCAAAAGCGACAATATAGCAAGCTATAATTCAGTAGAGGTTTTCCTATAAAAAGATCAAAATAATCATCTCTCTTTCATGATTTTGTGCACTAATTATGAAAACTATAACTACTGTTACTACAATTATAAATAACATAAGATAGAAAAGATAATAACAAATCAAAATAATTATGGAATAAATTTTTACGTTAATTTCGGTAGCACCTCGTCTTATTAAATGGTTTAAGGATACACCATGTATCCTCTTTCAACAATAAATCAAGTATTACTAAGCATTTACTATGCCAGTTCATATGTATAATGCAGCAAAAACTTAACTTAATAAACATACATAATTTTAGCTCTATAATATTAATTATGCAATACAATTAAATTGTATAAAGAAAGCATGACTTAATTTATACAAGAATTTGACAACATAGCAACATTAACAATATTTAATAAAGACTTGAAAAATATAATTTGTTCCAACAAAATATAAGCATTACAAAGTAGGTATGCAATTAAAATTTATCTTAGAGTACTATACATACAATATCATTTCTTTGCCTCACCAAACTCTTTATACTAATTTAGACATTTTTTTAAATTATTTTTCATGGGTCAAAGGAGTGCCCTAATAGCATTTCCTTCCAAAAGGGGTATTGTTGAGTCTAACTTAGCATTTAAAGAAAACATGAAAGGAAGAATTGAAGAAAGAAGGCCAAAAGGCCTTGGAGGGGTGCATTGAAGGGAGGATGGGGAAGGCACCCTTTTTGTAGTGAAAATTGTCACTATTTAAAATTATCTTAATAATTTATTTATATTATTATTTATTTATTTATGTATTTATGTATTCAATTTCTTTTTGTTTCAGCTGCCGCCAACCAAATTAGCATTTAGAAAGCTGATTGATTATAATTTTTTTTTTCTTTTCCACGTGATACGTGTTCTTCACCATATCTTCACTCTATGTGTCAGCGTTCAAATTGTGGTGTGACGCTGGTATAGGACGGATGCTGAAAGGCCGTTAAATGTGTAGAAAACCAAAAAGAAGACTAGATCTTATGCTTGGAAGCACGCTCATTTCGTTAGGACTATAAGACTCGATCTAAGCTATTGAACTGCGCCTGGAATGCTAATCAAAACGACGAGAAATTGCGCACAAATGGAACTTGCTCCATAGGATCCGAGGCGCTGCGAAAGATTCCCTGGACACGTGATAAGTGATCGGATAGCTAAAATGATTTGACAGTTTGATCGGATGGTCCATAGCTTGCCACGTGTGTTTGCTTCTTAATTTTGAATTACTTTTAATTTCTTATGTATTTGAGGTCTTTTTGCCCTTTTTGCGCTGTTTTGTTCTATTTTTCTCTAGATTTTAAATCTAAAAATTAACAAACACGCTAAAATTAATTAGTTTACAAACAAAATATTTACAATAATTATTAAAAATATTTATTTTATAATAAAGCGCACAAAAATAATTATAAACTTCTAAAATTCCAGTCTCTTTTAGTTTGACACAGATATGATTTTTAAAACTTAGAAATATTTTTAGAAATTTTCTAAAAATATTATAAAACATACTTACAAACTTAAACACACTATAAAATACATTAAGATTCAAACTAAAATTATCACATGTTATTTTTATGGTTTTGACTCTTTACAAACTAAACACATATTTAACACACTGAAACGATTCTAAAATTACCAAAAATATTATTAAATGAAAAAACATAATAAAAACATATTTTTAAACATTTTTACATAAAACACACTAAAATACTAATTATCACACAAATGTTATTAATTAGAAGATTTAATGAGAAATAAACGAATAAATAAATGATTTTATCCTTAAAAAATGTATACTTTTATAGTCTCATCACACTCCCTAACCAGCTCATTACTACTCCCTAGCAATTAAAGGGATAAAATTTTGAAATAATTTACTGAATATTCAGACAATGCGAACCACTATAATTTGACTTACTAAATAGATAGAATTAAAAAATGAAAGTTTTATTTAAACAATTTATATGCTATTTAACAAAATGTAAATAAGCTATACTTAGAGCAAAAATGGCTAATAAAAAATTATAAAGTTTCATCAAAAAGCTACGAATAAAATTGTTATGATATTTTGATTCAAGTCACTCCTGTAGGCAATAACACTTTAAATTTATTATTAGAACAATCAAGAACAGAAATATTCACCAAAACTAAGCAAACTTTACAATTGTGGCTAGTGCATTATCGGGTTCCTTAAGCTTTCTTCATAACCCATTTAACGATCTTTGGGTTAGTAACTCCTAAACGAGCTAGCCTACGATACTAGCTATTGAAGCACCCCTTAAAACTTAGTTACTCAAGTTAAAGAGGCTACAAAACCACACTGATCCAACTTTCTTAATTAATTTACAAAATTACACACTTTATTTATTTACACTTCTTTTTATCTCTTTTTATTTTTATCATTTTTAGTCATTTAATTTAATTAATTAATTTTGAAAATGTTACTACCTTTAATTGTTCATCTTCACAAAATAACAAAACTCAAGTATTCATAGATTTGATTTACCATCTCAATTAAGTTTTACAATGTGTGTGTGAAAAAGAATGGCTTACAAACACTTTGAAAAATAAATACATAAAAATATTAAATAAAACCAAAATTTTGAGGGTTTATAAAGTTAGACAATTCAAAAGAAAGAAAAATGACATCACATTAATATGAAATTTAGATATCAAGGCAAAATGATGACAAATTAATTACTAAGAAACTAGTATTTACAAAACATTTTTTTAAAATTTTCCTTAATCTTATGACTCACAAAAACTTACAAAATAGTACACAAAAATGAAAAACACACAAAAATCTCGAGCAAAAATAAAAAGGATAAAAATAAAAAAAATTGGTACAATTTCACATAGTAGTGATACACAACCCTCTCCCCTAACCTAGTTTGTACATTGTCCCCAATGTATTAAAAGTATAGTGAGGTAACAAAAATATTACCTGAAGTAGCATAGCTGTAGAGATGATCTATAACAAACTTAACAAACCAAACTAAAATAAACACAACAATATATTACAAACTAGGTCTTTTAAAGTCAGATTCCCCAAATCAGTTTTCAAATTCTTCAACACGCATTTCATGAAGTTGTAAGTACATAATACTTACTAATCACAATGCTTATATCTTCCTTAATCTCAACCATTTTAAAATGAATTATTAAGTAATTTGGTTTCAAAGATTTTTTTTAAGGAAAATTAAAATGCAAAATCAAAAAATATATATTTTTTAATATTTATTTGAAAATCCAAACAAATTGCATTTATAAAATTAAATTCATTAAAATTCGTCTCTAGAAATTTTCCCTAGCTCAGCCATTTTGAACAAATGTAATTTATAGCCTTTAATATGGATTTTTGAAATAAATTTCAACATTTTTTATTATTTTACAAGAAAATCAAAATAGCACATAACAACACACAAAAATATATATTACAACATATATTACAAATAAGGAAAGGCAAAGATATTACTTTGAAAGTGTTTGCCCATCGTTTAATGCTCGGAATTAAGCAAATCTTTTTTTCAACTCTGCTCTTAGTGGATAGTCATCAAAGAACAACTTCCTCCCATTGTAAGTGTCGAAAGACACCATATATAGGTCTTGTGTGAATATGCCCTCAAGATTGGCAAACTATGGATAATTTAAACTTGTGAAACTTGCACTCATTTTACGTTCTTGGTGAGTCCACAAAAATGATACTAGAGGCAGTGGAGGAGGTGACGGCCATATAGGATCTTGGTAAGAATGGTCTTTGATGAACTCTTATAGCAACTATGGTTGAGGACCTAGGATTAAAGGTGATAATTATTCTTCTTCTATAGCTAAGTCTTCATTCTCTTCCTCACATTCCTTTCCTAATGGTTGTTCCTCAAAATAGGTGGGTTTCAAATGTTCCTCGTTTATGGTTAGGTCAACAATTTCTGCCCACCTAAAAAATCTTCTTCAAACAACTTAAGAGTATGCAACCTTAAAAACACCATAAAACCATGGCTATGATACCAATTGTTGGAAAAGAAACACGCAACAAATTTTAAAATTTTTTATAAATAAACTTTTTTTTCCATAAATGAGTTAGACATACTATATGCAATAAATTAATAAAAGATCTTACATACCTATTGGAATTGGAACCTTAATTCAAAGAGAAAATAGTTTGACTGAACCGTTATAGAGAAT
Source organism: Artocarpus hirsutus (assembly GCA_946598075.1). Classification (NCBI taxonomy): domain Eukaryota; kingdom Viridiplantae; phylum Streptophyta; class Magnoliopsida; order Rosales; family Moraceae; genus Artocarpus; species Artocarpus hirsutus. Next base: position 43,215 of record CAMOHE010047340.1, read on the forward strand.
TGTGCTTGGAAGAGCCTTAACCAACAGGTCTTCTATGTTATTCTCTTTTCCACGATCAGAGTGCATGTGGGCACATGTCGTTCAATTCCCCCTTGGTAACTCTCCCCACAATCACAAGGAAAAAAATTAGATTTATTATTCTATGTGTTGAACAATAATCTCTTAGAGTAGTTAAATTTCTATCTCTAGAAAATACCTCTCTAAACCTCTCATGTGACCTCCCTTTAATGTTAATAATTGATATGAAAGTGAAGGAACATGTTACCAATTTATAGGGAGACATTGAGAATCTATTCTTGTTAGATTCGGTCTCAAAATTTGACTTAGAATCAAATCTTGGAGTAAAGATGCCTAAAACTCGTTTTGCTAATCTGGCAAAGGCAGTTGACCACCCCTAGTATAGTGTGGTTGACCACCCTATGAAGTTTAAGCTAGTGACAGACCCACCGGTTCATTGATTCTGACCCGATTGGATTTTTACATATTCTATTTGACCTTGGAACCTTTTATAGAGCCTTAGTTTTAAGTCAAATAAACAAATGCATAAGTTATCTGATTAAAATAGTCATATATTTAAATAAAATATTTTTCAAATAATTTAAAATGTTTATTCTAAATTAATTCAACTAATAAATTAACATGAATTATCAAATCCAATCAACCGAATTTAACCCAATCATAAGAATTAGCATAAGTTACCAACATGTAAGAAAAATACGCTGTATTGTTACAAGAATTTATGTGAGCAAGCAAAGGAGAGCTAATGGACATGTATAGATCAACCTCCTATAATTATAAAAAAAAATCCTCGACATATATATATTTTTATTTATCAACTCCTCAGCTATTCCACTAAAAGCTTAAAGCTGCACTTTTGAACTATATATAAATTACAAAACTTTAATAAGTTAAACATCTATGACTTTTTATAATGTATAGCATCCCCATAGGATATTCATAATTGGCTTAAGGAGAAATTCTGTTTTCCCTTCTTGATTATATTTATCTTATGTTTCATTATCTCATTATAGGAAAACTTACTATCAATACAAATAATATACTATTTGGTTACACCTATGTATCCAAATGATTGAGTGCTTCAATTGTCCAATGTACAAATATGCACAGCTTTATATAATTTAGGATATCACCTTTTAGTATATCCAAAGACACAAGTCAAAAATACGGGCTCACTAATTCATTTTAGGATTGAGATATCACACATTTGATTATCTAAAGTGAATTTAAACAATATTCCAATGTTTCTAATCGTAGAGTCCAACTTCGATGACAAACATAAGCCATCTTCCATTAGGGATGTAGACAACATAACAATCTTAACATGATTAAAGCACCTAATGTTATTTTCTTGATTATGGACCTTATATATTTAGACTATCACTATAAGATTCATGTCTTCCACATAATTTGTCCATCATATGTATGATCTTAATTGTTTAGATTGATAGTCTTAAACTTTTATTTGTTTATTATACATTTAACATAAATGAACATAAATAGGACATATATGATATATGAAATAAATAGTAAACTCATTATTGATTAAATGTTTCCAAAAACTATTACATCATTTAATCCTTAGGGCACCTAGTCTAACGCAAAGTCCCCTGAAAAAGATATAGATATCTTCTTGAGACTGCTCATGGATGAGTTGAAAGAGTTACTCCCTGATGGAATTGTTGTTCTTAAAACTGCTTGGAATTCTTCCTTCAAATTAAAGGAGGCCTTACTATGGGCCATTAATGACTTTCTTGCTTGTAGTAGCCTATATGGTTAGATTGGTCAAGTTTACAAAGCATATCCAAAATGCAACGATGAAACCTTGTCCAGACAATGCACAAGTAAAGTTTGTTAGATTGGCCATTGGAAGTGGCTTCTAGAATATCAAAAAGTGAGAAGGTGCAAATCATTAGATGAGAAAGTTGAAAGAGGTCATGCATTGTGCCCGAAATCAACTAAAGAAATTTTGTACCAACTTAAACATGTTTGTGTTGCGTTGCTAGGTAAACACATGAAATTTGGAGGTATTTGAGGAAGCACGATTCGAGTGGGTTTAACTAGTCAAAGAGTATTTTTTGGAAGTTTCTATACTGGTCATCAATGTTGTTACAATACAATTTGGAGGTCATACACATCGTGAAGGATGTATGTGACAGTTTGGTGTAAACCCTTTTGAGCAATGCTTAGGGGTCATATCTAGATGAGATAGATGTATCCATCCAAATAGTATACTAGGACGCTCAAGTAGTTTGTTATAAATCAAGCATGATCTGAGGGCTATATTGCTGAAAGATATGTTGTGAATGAAGCTTTGAATATTTATGCCATGTATTTCAGTGATGTAGATACAAGGTTTAATGGACCAAAAAGAAACTAGGCACCAAATGACACATCTCAAAGGTGATAATTGTCTGCATTCCAATCCCAATGTCATCTACTTGGGAAGGTAACAATTACAACATTGTTGGTGTCCGCTGGTCATTGTCATCGTTCTTTTGCCGCTATTAGTCGCCAGCTGCTACCACTCATAATTTTTCAACTCTTGGTTGTAGTGGTTTTGGATTTAGTAAGTTTTTAATTATTTTAATGGTTTTATTTTTTAAATTTTTATTATATTAATGTTTATTATGTGGTTTGATTTAGTTGATTAGTTTGTAAAAATGTTGAAAAAAAAATTGAGTAATGTGGAATGTGATTGTATTTGGATTGGGTTATGTTTTTTGATGGGCATTGGAGCGGGTATATATTTTTTTTTTTTTTTTTTTTTGTGATGATGGTTATAATTGAATTAGATTTTTTTTGTTGGTTGTTGTGATGGTTGTAATTGATACAAGAAAGATTATGAGATGTTGTTGCTAAAGTTTTCCTTAAAATTTTTGGTATGATTAAGTTGTTGATTAAGTTTGTTAGAATTTTTATGTGTTAGCCAAATTTTTATTTTTGATATAAGTTAGTTTATAAGTTGTTTTAATTCTGATAATTTTCAAGTTATCAAAATAAAAAAATTGACTTCCAAAAAAACCAAAATAATTAATTTCATTACCGTTATATGATTTAAGAAGTAATTAAATAATTAATTAAAGTATATTATATGATGTAGAATAAAAAATATGGACATAATTTAGTTAATGAACTATTAAAAGATGTTATTTGATTAAAAAATAAAAATCGTAATATAATGAAAAAACAGAAAAAGAAAAATTACATAAGTAATGTAATATTTAGAAAGGAAAAAGAAATAAAATTCTCCAAAAAAGAAAAGAAATAAATTTTTTTAAAAAAATTAATTAAAAAATATAAATATATTATTTGCAAATAGAAAAGAAATTAAAAGAAATGAAAAGAAATAAAATTTTTCTTTAGAATTAATTAACAACTCTAAAAGAAAATTTTATAATCTATTATTTTAATTAACATGTAATTGATATCAAAAATAAATTTAAATTTATATTATATGAAAAAGTGGACATAAAATTATAATAAAATTTGATAAGATTTCATAAATTTAATAAAAAAAATTGTGCCTTTCTTTTTAATATGGTTTGATATGTGACTGATTGGTTAGTCACAATAACAACACACGTAGGTACGTGTTTATGTTTTCATTTTACATGTGCATGCTTCAATTAACCTTAGGCCAATTTGAGGATTGATAAGTACTAACTGATGCTTGAATTATCCCATTTGGACAATTTGGTATTGTAATTTACGTATTTGTTACTGAATTTCACTTGCGCAATTGGTACAGGTTTCAGTATGTTTACGTTTCTTCTCTAGGTGCGTGTTCGATAGCACACTTTGGAGAACTAAAGGGAGATGCTACCATAATTTTTACCAAAAAAGGGTGTTGTGGGATGAGCGATACAATTTATAAATTACAATATAGAATGGGATAAGGCCTTACCCTGAAAGTCTGGTGTAAAGGTGATGTCACATGACTTACTTTAATGATTGTGTCTATTATTGCTTATAGTTAAAATGCCAATTTACAGGAGTTAGAATTATGTGAGGAACCGGTTGTTAGATGAGTATTGGAATGGTTTGTCTGCTTTTATTATGGTGCTAAAGAATTATGCAAATTCAACTAGGTGTATCAATTGTCCTTATTTGAAGTGTAGAAATCATGACATGTTGCTAGTAGAAAAAATGAGAGTGCACATAAATCAATTTGGTTTTGAAATAATGTACACTGAATGGAAACATGGTGGTAAAGTAGAAATGGTTTCAAGTATTGGTCTAATTGTAGGTGAACCAGCAAACAAGGTGCTTGCATTCATAAACAATGTTATTGGGATTAATGATGATCATAATATGTTTGGTTAGACTCAAAATGATGAACATGATTCATAGTATGATGAATTTAAGGATCCCTAATCTGAGCTCCACGTGGGATTATATCTAAGCTATACTAAGTATTCATAATTGAATTTCTTAGTGAAATTGATGCACCTAAAAGTGCTCTATAAGTGGCCTAATAAGTGCATGGATGCTACCTTGAATTTATTGAAAGATGCATTCCTCGATGGAAGCAAGTTACCTACTTCTCATTTTGAGTCGAATAAGTTATTGTGTAAATTGGGACTGAGTAACGAAACAATTCATATATGTAAATATGATTGCGCTTTGTTTTAAAAGGAGAATGTTGATCTACAACATGTTTAGTGTGTAACAAAATTCATTAGAAGAATAAAAAGGGAAAGAAAATGCCATGGAAAGTACTCTGTTGCTTCCCTTTGAAAGATCATTTGAAGCTTCTATATGCTTCCCGTCACACTGCTAAGGAAATGACGTGGCACATACATGGGCAATCAAATGATAAAGATGTAATGTGCCATCTAGTTTACGTTAAAGAGTGGAAGGAGCTAGATAAAAAGTACCCCAACTTTAAACATGAAGTGAGAAATGTTCAATTAAGGTTAGCTGCTAACAGTTTCAACCATTCTAGGAACATGAGTCTTTCATATAGTATGTGGTCAGTGGTGATGAATACTTTTATTTTACCTTTGTGGTTATACACCAAAGACCCATACAAGATATTGATCTTGTTGATTCTTGGTCCAAATGATCTTGGGAAGGATACGGATGTGTTCTTAAAGCCCCTAGTTGAGGAGTTAAAAGAATTATGAGATGGATAGGTTGTTGTATGTGGCGCTATTTTGAATACGTTGTTTTGCATACAAGCTGTGTTGCTTATGATAATTAACGACTTCCTTGCCCATAGCAGTTTATCTGGCTAGAGTGATCAAGGGTATTTGGCATGTCCATCTTGCAATGACACAACCCCCTAAAAGTGGATAACGAGTAAAGCTTGTTTTGTTGGGTATCAACAATGGCTTCTTATTACTCATAGTATGAGAAACAACAAAAAGTTTGATGGTAAGGTAGATCGATGACCTCCTTTACCTCGAAATTTTGTTCAGAAAGTTTTGGCACAGTTAGAAAAGTTTGGACCCAGATTGCCTAGTGAACATGAGAAGTATGGCAGTAAGAAGCGAAAGAGACATCCAACAGAGCTTAATTGGATGAAGAAGAGTATTTTTAAGAAATTACCTTATTGGACCTCATTGTCGTTACGCCATAACTTAGATGTAGTGCATATCGAGAAGAATGTGTATGACAACTGTGACAACTTCTGGCAACAATTCTAAACATTGATGAAAAAAGTAAGGATACAAACAAGGGGAGGATCAACCTGCAAAACATGGGGGTTTATAAGGAGTTGCACTTTTACAACGAAGGTAATCGTTGGATGAAACCACATGCAGTGTACACATTCACTCGGATGACAATAAGAGGTTTTATGAGTTTTTAAAGTCAATCTGGTTTCTTGATATGTTTACGTCAAATCTAAGGAAAAACATGATCAAGGGGAATAATAAGATTACTAGGTTAAAATGCATCAATTATTACCAACTGGAACTCAACCATTTATGATGAAAGGATAAGTTACTTAGAGAATGCCTAGTAAGATATTGTCCTTATTTTATGCAAGTTAGAAACAATTTTCATCCCAGTCATTTTTTAAATTATGGTTCATGTAATAGTACTCTTGCCAAAAGATGCCATTCAAGGAGGACCTATTCATTTAAGGCGGATGTATTCATTTAAACACTTCATTGGATCATTGGAGAAATATGTCAAGAATCATGCACAACCAGAGGGATCGATTGCCAAGGCATATGTTGTCAATGAAGCTCTAACTTTTTGCTTAATGTATCTAACAAGCATTGAGACAAGATTTAACAGACTTGAGAGAAATTAGGTAGAGGATGAAGATGATAATATCAAGAAGATTTTTATCTTTAAAACTCATTGTCATCCAATTGAAACATGAACCTAATCACATTAGATGACCATCTTCAAAAGAAAGTCAAGTGGTACATATTACACAACTATTTAGATTTTGAACAATATGTCAAGTAAGTATTACTTAATTTCATTTTAGAGTTTTATCAAATACAATTGTATTACTTGCTCAAATTCTCTAATAACTAGTGACCATATGAAGGAGTTGAAGAATAGCGATCAAACTAGATCATTGGATGACATTCAAGCGATGGAGTTTCCAAGTTGGTTTTAAAATAAGGTAAACCCTTAATTTAAATTATATATGTCACAAATTGGTTATAGATTGATTGATTACTTTAATTTATAATAATTCTTTACTATTAATAGATGTTTAATCTTTGAGAGTAGAATGCACCGTAGGCAACTGAACAATTGTATTTGCTTTCATCTAGTTTAAGCTACTTTATTAGAAGCTATTCTATTTGTGTGGTGAATAGAGTCAGGTTTCTAACATGCAATTAGGATATGAATTGAGCTACCAGAATTATGATATTTGTGTTCGTGAACTAGATAATGAAACATATTAGCGAGTCTTGGAGGAGATTTATGAATGATCCTACATAAACAATATTTTTATTATGCTTTTTAAGTGGAAGTGGTCTGATAATCATCCAAAAAAATTCAACAATACAAAAATAAAGTAAGCATCTTTGTCAAGGACTCATGGCAAGATAATGAACCATTCATATTTACATCTCAAATAGAATAAGTTTTTTATGTAAATGATTTGTTTAACTGTCTGAACTAGAAAGTTGTTCAACACTTTAGACATCAGCGTGTATGAGATTTTCCAGAGGCAGATATGGAAGACGTGATAGTAGTTCAAGATACCGAGTCTAGAAATGTTGACCTAGCAGTGGAACTACCAAAGATTCACCTTAACATGGAATCAACCTAATGTGTGATTTAATGTTGTCAAATATGATGTTAATGAATTTTCAAATATGTGAACCAAGATAAGAGAAGAGAGAGAAACAGTGGTGTTTTAGATAGTAAAGGAATTGGTTTAGAAAAATATAAACAAAAAGCTATATGATAAGGAAATAGTCTTACGTTGACTTACAACATTTAACCATTTTTTAATATACATGTACTAAATAAAATTAAATTCATCTTAATAATAGATGTTACATGAATGGCTTGTCCAGAAAATTCTAAAACGTTATTTATCAACAAAACCAATATGAAATAAGGTCAACAAGACACTAAACAATTTTAATTTATCTGCACATCAAGCTTTTTCTATGAGAAGACTGAGTCTTTACACTACATCAATTATCTTAGAATCAAATTAATAAAAATCAGGCATCCCAATAACAATTATAATGCAATTCAAACATGTGATTATTGGCTAAATTTGTATGTGAGAATTAGGGCCACCATAGAATATCCTTGGCAAGTGTTGACCCACACATGGAAGAATATTTAGAAAGATTGTATGAGCAAAACTTGCAAAGGTACAAGAATCAAAAGAAGATGGTGGACTTGATGGCCTAGTTGCACCTTAATGTCTAATTCCCGACCCTTACTTGTCCTTAACCTTATGTAACTCTAAGTCCTCCGCCTCCTCTAGACGTTGATGATGACAATGACGATGTTGCTAGTGATGTTGTAAATTTAAGGGATTAGATTATATTTTGTTTTTATTTATCTACTCTATTTAATATTTTTACCTATTATGTTTGGTTTTATCCTATTAATGAAAAAAATTGTTATCATTTATATTTTTAAATATTAATTAATTTTTATTATTATAATTTAAATATATTGTTGTAAAATCTATTAATAAAAACAATACATTTTACTATTAATAAAAATAACAAATTAAAAATTAAATAAAATTATTAAAATAAATTTATTATAATATTATAAATATTAAAAAAAAAAGAATGCATTCACAACTAATAAAAAAACCAAAAATATTAGTGACGACATTGTGAACAATGTCGTCACGAAAAAAAGCATGCCATGTCAACATACGAGAAAGCATTTATGAAGATAATTTTTAAATTGTCATTGCAAAAAATTGAATTCATGTCAACCTAACAAAGCAAGCGATGATTTAATTACAGTAACATTTTTGCGATGACTTTTTTGTGACCAACTATTTACGGCGCTATATTTTTGGCAATTTGTCATCGTAAAAGATTTATTTGCGATGAAAAAACTTGCAAATAACCCTTTTTGTTGTAATGGTGTATTTTAGTTGACAAATATGGCAAGATACTATAACTAATCATTTTTAGGTTGTATTTGTTTTATCAAGTTATAAAAATGTCCTTAAATGTTTACTCCAAAGAGAGCAATATACTTCTCGATGACTAAGACGACGAGTTTAGTAAAATATTAACATTGGTTGCTTCTAAAGAGTATTATAGATTATACTTGTCCAAAGTACCAAGCAAAAACTCAAGTCTTTGTGGGTATGAATATATTATAGAACTTTCAAATGGTTGTAGAGCTAAGTGTTTTGACTCTTTTAGAATGCATAAAGATGTCTTTGGGAGCTTTTGTTGTAATGATAGGAAAAATCTAGAAATTAATAAGTATACTTAATTAAAGATGTTTCCATAATTATGCCATTGAGTTTATTGGGATAATAAGTTTAGAACTTATAGGTTTAGGTTTTGGTAAGAATTACGACAAATGTTCATGAGATTGCATGAAAATCTAAGAAAGTGATAGATTTTAGATAAGTCAATACAATTTTTTAATAGTCTGAGCAAGACTTTGGTTTGATATTAAGCATTAGATTAATTACATTAGACAAAACTCAAGAATTTAAGTCAAGGGTTTTCTTGAAAAACCCAAACACTTAAAGTGGAAATTGAACTGAAATTTCCACAATTTGATAATTAGAGTGAATTCGATAGTATTCAATACCGTTAAGTGTCTTAAGGATATTTTTAGAAAAACTGTTTTAATCAACAGACCTCTCATCTTAGAATTAAAGATTAATGGAGCTTATTAGCGAGAAACCTTAGATTAAATAAATTAAAATTTCAAGTATGAGTACTATGTTAAAAGTGTATATATAGACACATCAATGTAGCTAAACAAAATTGTAAGCTCTTATTTAATTTCAAGAGTTATTGTCAGTGAAATCAAGAAATTAAAGTGACAAGCACTAAGAACTAAGTACATTATAGTAAAGGGTGAGAAGATCCTAGAATATAATAATGTAATTTACATATTTAAATCAAAGATTTTCCTAAAAATATTATGTATAAATTTTTTTTTTGTTGAAGAATTTATGGAATTAATATAAGAATATTCTAAAAATTATATAGTAAATTTTATAGTTGAATTTATTAGCTATTTTAACTTAATAGATTAGATGACAAATTCTATCGTAACTAAGGCGGAAAAAATTTCAATCAGTAAATAACTCTAGAAATTTAATTATGAGAATTTTCAAGTGCAATATTAAGTTAGCAGTATATGAAGAAATACTCTAACGTAAATTAGATCTTTAATTGCCAATTAATTAAAAATCAGAGCTACGTAAGTAGTTGTATCGAGAGAAAATGCTACATAAACTCAGATAGTGATATTGTTAAAAACTATGTCATTCTAAGTCTAGATACTAAAAAAGTCAAGTTTAGATTTTTATTAAGCCTAGAATAAATATTTAGATTCAATTGAGTCAAAATTGGTACATGATTAAACTTATATCGTTATCAGTTCATACTATGATTGGCGTGTCACAATATTTGAAAAAAATAAGAGAAGACCTGTCAGATATTGAAAATTCCTGTCAACTAAGTTAGTCATTGCTGACAATATAAAAACTATCTTCTTGAAGTAACTTGTAGGAACAAGCTAAGGACAAGAATCCCTTAAATTTAGCTTCCACCCACGATGATTATCCTTTACCATTTAATAGAACAAAACTTACACTTTACCCTACCAAGGAATGGCACCACACTTAGGATGGATTAAGCTCATTTTTAAGTCATCTAAACCACTTGGAAGTTTGATTAATCATGAATCAGGTGGAAGGGTTAGATTAGGCATCGGCCTATATATGGGATGCCATGAAAATCATCCCAATTTTTACTTCATTATCTTTGCTCTCCATTTCCTATCCATTGGACATGCCTAAAGGCTCCAAGAAAACAATTCTTTTGCTTCCAAAGCCTGGCTCAAAACAAGCCAAACCGCCAACTATTTTCTACCATTTTCATAACACAAAAATTTGCTTCAACAAAGAAAAAGGAGAAGAAGACAGAGGAGATTTTAGAGGTTTGGGACTAAGGTAATATCTACTTTTTTCTTCATCTTTTCTTAGCAAAATATATATATATATATATATGTTACTTAGATAACCTTGGCATGAAGAGCAAAATTGTAATGCCTATCGTTTTCTTCTATGGATATTTATGTTAATTTAACGTTAGCATGTGATATTTTAAGTGCTATTATTATTTATGTTAAGTAAATTAACTTTTTTTTTAGTAATGTCATAGGTGATAGCCATGAGGGATCGATATGCTTGGGATATTCACGTCAAAAATGATGATAAGCATAAAGTTTTTATTGCTTTTTAAGAGTTTCAACTTCCCCTAAATCTATACTTTATAATGCTCTAGAGTTATATATGCCCTAGAGTTATATTCTTGATGATAACATGAATTTCATTGTATATTTTCTTATTTTTATAACATTTATGATGTTATGATAATTATATGTGTAACATTTTTATTATGGCTATGAGAAACTCGATAATATAAAGTATCTAAAAGAATAATATAGAAATTAATATTTTTTTTGGATCATGGGAACAAATATTATTATTGTTATATATAAATAATTATGTATTATAATTACATTATATTACATTATTTATATTATATTATAATTATATAATGCTTATATTATATTATATTATATTATATTATATTAAATTAAAGTGTACATATATATATATATATATGCATGAGATAACATTTGAATGTAAAGAAGAAAAAACAAAAGAAGAAAAATGGCAATTTGCCGTGGAAAAAGGGAAAACCTAATTAGACTAGGACTAGGGTTACTTACGCCGATAAATATGCGGCTTGAAGCATACATATTATCTCCATCCCTTTTTCTTGCCTCTATGTTTTCTCATATTCCTCCATGCTTTTATGCTTTCTTTTCTTCCCTAAACCTTACATGCCATTAGTTTGAAATTTTGTTTTCTTCAAGATTTTCTCTCTCAAAGAATTCATACTCTTATTTTCTTCCAAGCCAAAGTAGAACGAATTCTTTTTTGAGATTTTGTATGCAAGTCTTCGCATTTGTTAAAAAAAATAAGAATTTAAGGCATGGTTTAAATGTTTTCATAGTTTTGAATTTTTAAGATTGGTATATATTGTTTTGTGATAAACTTTGTTAGAAAATTGTTCTTTTATGTTATAAATGTGCATGTATATATGTTTGTATGAAAAATTAATTATTTGTTTATTACTTTGATTATAACAATGTTATTTTATGATTGAAAGCATTTATGTTGCTATGATATCATGAAATTTCATGAAAATAATATTTTTGTTATTGGAATGTGATATGAGAATTTTAGGGTTTTTGGTTAGTTGGTAAGTTTATTGATAATGTTTTGAAACCAAATGATTTTATTTTGCTATGATTTTTGGATATGATGTGTTTATATATGTTAAGAGTGTCTAGAATTTTTTATAAATTTTTGTTCAAAATATTTTTAGGGTTATGAGCTTTTAATCAAACGCTGCTCACGAAATTTTATTTGCTTGCAGATCTATATTTTGTATTGTAGAGTCTGCTTTATGGGACAAAAAGCATCTTTTGATTCTATAAAAAATTATAAATTATTGTTGATATGTTAACTAAATGTTTGTAAATTTTTAGCTTCATATCCTTATTATGTTTTAAGATAAAATTTGTTGATTGTCAAGTATTTAGTGGTTACAAATGTCTACCTGGTATCCTCTATATACTTCACGAGATGATGAATTATAATGTTGAATGTGTTTTACATGATTTGTTATTTTTCTAACATATGTCTATATGTTAAGCATGTTACATAAAAATTTTAGAAACATATCATACATATTTAAATTTATAAAAAGTTTGAATGAAACATGTTCATTGTTTAGCATGTCTAATGTTAATTTTAACTTTGACTTTGAATGTGTGTTTTGAATTACTCTAAACTTATTTGAAGCTAAATTATAGATATGTTATTATTTTATATGTCTATTATATGTGGTAATTTTTATAAATTATTTTATAGCATAAATAAGTTAATACAAGATTTTTAATTGATTATATGATTTATTGATTATCAAATGAAATTTTTATGGCTAAAAAAGAAATCTGAGCATTATATATATATATGCATTAACTTTATTACTGTAAATTTTTATACTCTAATTATATATGAATTGAAAGATATAGGGCTATGAATTGTTGAAGGCCAGTGAGTTTTTATGATTGACAGATTTTCTTGAATGTTTTGAAAAATTAAAAAGGGTATTTTGGATTAATATTTTCAAGAGAAGAAAATTTGAGTGATTTTTATATATATGATAGCTATGTAATAGTTAGACTTAAGTTTTAGACTTTATTCATGCTTATAAGTTGAGATGAATTTCTTTAAGTGATTGAATGTCAAGTTTTTTATCTTTATGTTTCTTGACTTTAAGTGTATGTTTGTAACTCAAAAATGCTTTGTTTCGTTAAGGAAATATGATGATGAAATATGATATTAAAGGATATTATAAACATGAATATCAATTTCATTTATTATATGAATGATGGACATGAATACTCTAAAAAGACGAGCACACCGAGAGTCACAGCAAAGCCAATCGAGTTAAGGTTTAATAAGCAAGCAGGTCAAGTAAATACATTCTTACCTACAACATGATAAAATCCTATGAAAATGTTTTGAGAATATGTTTTATGATAATTTTTATAAATTCAAATATGTATGATATGCTTTTGAAATTTTTATATGACATGCTTAACATATAAACATAAGTTAGAAAAATAATGAATCATGTAAAACACATTTAACAATATAATTCATCATTTTATGAACTACATAGAGCATATTAGGCAAACATTTATCACCACTAAGTATTTGACAATCAACGAATTTTACCTTTAAACATAATAAGGATATAAAGCTACAAAATTTACAAAGACTTAGTTAACATATCAATGATGATTTATTATTTTTTACAGAATCAAAAGACGCTTTTTGCCCCATAAAATGGACTCTACAAAGCACAAATACAAATCTGCCAGCAAGTAAAATTTCATGAGCAGTGTTTGATTGAGAGCTTAAAAATATTTTGAACAAAAATTTATAAAAAATCCCAGACTTCTTAACATATATATGCACATCATATCCAAAAATCATAGCAAAATAAAATAATTTAGTTTCAAAACATTACAAACAAACTTACCGACTAATCAAAAACCCTAAAATTCTTATATCACATTCCAATAACAAAACATTATTTTCATGGAATTTCATGATATCATATGAACATTAACGCGTTCAATCATAAAGTAACATTGTTATAATTAAAGTAATAAACAAAATAATTAATTTTTATATAAATATACATGCATACACATTCACAGCATAAAAGAACAATTTTCTAACAAAGTTTGTCACAAAACAATATATACTAATCATAAAAATTCAAAACAACCAAAATTTTTAAACCATACCTTAAATTCTTATATTTTCTTCAACAAATACAAAGACTCGCAAACAAAATCTCCAAAAAGAATTCATTCTACTTTAGCATGAAAAAAAAAAGAAGAAGAGTAATGAATTCTTTGAGAGAAAATCTTGAAGAAAACAAAATTCCAAATTAATGGCATGTGAGGTTTAGGGAGGAAAAGAGAGCATAAAAGCATGGAGGAATATGAGAAAAGATGGTGACAAGACAAAAGGATAGGAATAATATGTGTACTTGAAGCCACATATTTATAAGCATAAGTAATCTTAGTCCTAGTCTAATTTGGTTTCTCCTTTTTTTTAGATGAGTGTAATCCTAATCTAATTAGGTTTCCTTTTTTTTTTCTTTTTTTTTCTTTGTTTTCCTTTTCCCACTGCAAATTGCCATTTTTCTTCTTTTTTTTTTCTTCTTTACATTTAAACGTTATCATGTATATATATATATACACTTTAATATAATATAATATAATATAATATAATATAAATGTTATATAATTATAATATATTATAAATAATGTAATATAATATAATTATAATACATAATTATTTATACACAACAGTAATAATGCATTCCTTTAGGCTGCCTTTTGGCTTCAGCATAAGCTCTTCCCCCATAGTTTTATAGAGATTTTTTTACAGTTTGAGTATGGAATTTACTTTGTTGGTTGAGTGGAGCTACGGTAGTTCAATTTATAAAGAAAGGAAGGACAATCAATCGCACTTGGTGTAGAATCACCTAACAGTGGTGAAAAGGGCAATACTTTTATTGTAGTAATAATGAATGAGTCTCATAAGATCTATGTCGGCCATCGAAATGAAATGAAGGTTGAAGGACCATTTGATTCATTAGGGGGAATAGATCTAGGCCTATTTGTTCGATCAATGACCAAAGGTGGGGGGAACCACTATGGTCGAGACCCCTCCCATGACCAAAAAAATATTAAGTTACATATTATTCTTTTAGATACTTTACATTATCGAGTTTCCTTAACGCTATAATAAAAATGTTACACATGTAATTATCATGACATCATAAATATTATAAAAATAAGAAAATATGTAATAAAATTCCTGTCATCATAAAAAATATAACTCTAGAGCACATATAACTCTAGAGCATTATAAAGTATAAATTTAAGGCAATTTGAAACTCTTAAAAAAATAAATACTTTATGCTTATCATTATTTTTGACATGAACATTTCGAGCATATTGATCCCTTGTGGTTGTCACTTGTGATATTACTAAACAAAAAGTTAATTTACTTAACATAAATAATAATAGTACTTAAAATATCACGTTCTAAGCTTAAATTAATATAAGTGTCTATAGAAGAAAATGACGAGCATTATAAAAACAAAGTTAGGTTTTCACATGATTAAATTAGTGTTGTTTCAATAAGAAGGAAAAGAGGAGGTAGAAGCTTTAATATCACCCCTAAGAGTTGTCATCAAAGGTAAGCAATCTAAACTTTTCCTTAAATTTTCTAAGGTTAAAGTTTACAAGATTATGAGAGACTTGATGATTCGGTGAGGAAATGACTTGTAATAATTATTTATGTCTTTATTAGTTTGGCTTGTGCTTGTATGGGATGTAAAAGGTTAGAACTCGCATGTTAGGATTATGTTTTTTTGCAAGTTTTGGTTTGTGGAAATATTTTCCGCTAACTTTAAGTGCATGAACATAAGCATCAGACACATTTTAATAACTTTTCTGAACATAAAACTTTTAATTTTTGATGTTTTGAACAAAACTCCATAACTAAGTAAAAACCCAGGTTTGTTTCTAAATAGGTCTTCCATGCAATTTTATTGGACTACCCCAAACCTATCTAAAAACTGCCTTAAGGTAGCCCCAAAAGCTGCCTAAATGCAATTTGCAAAAACTGCCAAAATAGTTCCAAGAGTGCTAGAATTGTTTTGCACTTTTAGGCCATTTCAAGTGCGAATTTTATGTTTCACTAGCAAACAACTTTTGTGAAGAATTTTTTTTTCCAAAATCTACCTCTAGAATATAGTTATGGATAGTTTTTCAAACCTATCCAAAACTATATTTTTGGGTAGAAAATAGTTTTAAAGTTTCGAGTCATTCCGAGACCGAATTACAATTTTCATGAAGCAAGAAAGTTTTATTTTGTAGCAAAATGAAGGACTTTCATGAAGAAAGTTGTGTGAAAGTTTGCTTTTAAATTAGACTGTAATTGGGATTTATAAAAACAATCAAAACTTTTTAATGGTCACCTGGACTTTAAAACAGGCATAAAAAAATTATTAAGACACATATTTAAACAAGTAATTTATATAAGAAAAACTTTTAAAGAAAAACTACCTTCAAAATATAATTTCACCTAAACTTTCTAGAACTAATGAAAAAACTACCTTCTGGTACCAGTTTTTGTAAACAAAGATTGCCTAACTAGAAAATCATATTTTCAATAAACTAAGAAAGGATAGCGCTCTAGAGAGATAATATAAGCCTAAGATTTAGTGGGTTAACGGTTTCGGGCATTATTTTAAAGAGCGATTTTGATGTGAAACTTTGAGTTCTATGGACAAGATTTCGTAAAGAAACTTTAATAGTTTTTAATTTGACACCAATTAAGCTATCATAAACACTCAATATGCTAGAATTCTAGTACTATAATTCTAGGCACAGGTTCAATGCCTGTTTTAGTTTAAAAGGCCGCTCGGGTCAAAGTTCATTGATATAGTGCATATGACGTCATAAACTCATTTTTGGACCTAACAGGCTTAGAACCAATTACAAGCCCATTAAATGGACTTATAATATGATTAGTTAGGATACGAACCCTGCCAATAAAGTGACAAGACCCTTGAATCAACCAAGTCTCGAAGATCGTCTAGAAACAAGTTTGTATGAAACCACGACTTGTGCATATAGTGAAGCAAGAACCTTGGTATAATAAAGACGCTACAATCAAATATGAACATTTGATTGATAAGTCAAAGATGAATGCCACAGAAATTCTAATAAGTTTAAAAAAGTTCTCAAAGAAACAAAGACAATTTTAATCTCACAAAGTTTGAATAAAAATCTAAAATGTGTTATTTCATTTAGCCAAATGGCTATTTATATTATAAGATAATCAACAAATTTGGCAACTTAACATCAGCCTTAGAGTCACCCATCTAAGCAAAAGGAACCTAAGAATTCAAAAAATTAAAACATGGAAACTAGTCAATCTAACCTTCCATGTTTCCCAAGTTCCATGCCAATTGCCATAAAAGAGAACTAAGAATGGCGCCTATTTAGTTTCAAGAATGGGAAAGTAAATCAGGTCTCTTAAAAAGGTAGGCACCTAAAAAACAAGGGAAACTAACCTTTTTTATTTTTGAATCAGGCAAGTAATTAAATGCGAAACTATCTAAATAAGAAACTAACCAATAAAAAAAAGTAAAGTACTTAAAATGGCAACAAGCCTTACAATTTAGGAAGCTTCTTAAATTAAAAAAAAGAAAATAATTAGAAAAAGGGAAACTAGCTTGAAAAGGAAACTTTCTTGAATCTTGAATTGGTGTGTGTTGATTGAATAAGAAAGGGAACTTTCTAAATTATTCCAATGCTTGAATTTTGGCAATTGTCCTTAAATCATCACTTACATCAAAAGGAGTTAAAATAGAAACATTAAAAGTAGCACCAACATTACACTCATTTGGTAGATCTAATATATGTGCATTGTCATTGATGCATTCCAAGACTTGAAAAGGTCAATCTCCTCTCGGAAGTAACTTAGAAGACCTTTGTGCTAGAAACCTTTCCTTTCTCGTGTGCAACCAAACCTATTATTCAGGTTCAAAGATTAGCTGCTAGTGCCCTTTGTTCACATGTTTTGCATATTGCTCCATTTTCCTTTGAATGTGAAGTCTTACTTTCTCATGTATCTACTTAACAAATTTAGCCTTTTTCTTTCCATCTAATTTAGCACGTTCAGATAAAGGTAATGGCGATAAATCCAATGGAGTTAAAGGATTAAAACATAAACAATTTCAAATGATGAAAACTTAGTAGCAAAATGTACAGTATGATTATAAGCAAACTCAACGTCTAGTAAACACTCTTCCTAAGTTTTGATGTTCTTTTTAATAATAGTCCTCAACAATGTAGATAAAGTCCTATTAACTACTTTGGTTTGACCATCAGTTTGTAGATGATAAGTAGTAGAAAATAATAACTTAGTTCCTAACTTACACCGCAAGGTCTTCCAAAAGAACTAAAAACTTAGTATCTCTATCTGAAACAATTGTTCTAGGCATACCATGTAACCTTGTAATTTATTTAAAGAACAAATTAGCAACATGAGAAGCATCATCAGTTTTGTGACATGGAATAAAATGTGCCATCTTGGAAAATCTATCTATCACCACAAAGATTGAATCTCTCCCATGTTTAGACCTAGGCAAACCTAACACAAGCTCCATTGAAATATCCATCCAAGGCTCACTAGGAATGGGTAATGGTGGATATAAACTATGGGCTTGCACTCGAGATTTTGCTTGCCTACTACCACAAATTCTCTCAACATCTCTTTTCATGTGTGGCCAATTGAAGTATTCCTGTAAAACACCTAAAGTCTTAGCAACTCCAAAATGTCCCATCAACCCTCCACTATTCCACTATGCAATTCCCTTACTAACAAATCTCGCAAAGAGCAATTAGGCACACATAACCTATTATCCCGAAAGAGAAAACCCTCATGCCTAAAGAACTTACCCACTACGTTTTGTTCACAAGCTCGAAAATCCTCACAAAGATCTTGGTCTAAAGGATGCAATTCTTTAATATGCTCAACACCAACTAGTTTTGCATCAAGGGTATAGATTAATGCATACCTTCAAGAAAGTGCAGTAGCAACTATGTTTTCCTTACCTTCTTATACCAAATGACATATGAAAATGTCTCAAAGAATTCCACCCATCATGCATGTCTCTTATTCAACTTATGTTGGCCTCTCAAATACTTTAATGACTCATGATTGGTGTGAATCATGAATTCCTTAGGCCAAAGGTAGTGTTGCCATGTTTCCAATGTTCAAGCCAATGCATACAAGTCTTTATCATACGTAGGATAGTTTAAGTCTGTCCTACTCAGCTTTTCACTAAAATATGCAATTGGTATTCCTTTTTGCATAAGAATGGCACCTATACCTACTCCTAAAGCATCACATTCAATTACAAAAGATTTAGTAAAATCAGGTAAAGCAAGGAAAGAAGCATGAGTTAACTTTTTCTGGATTAATTGGAATGCCTTTTCTTGCTCTTCACCCTATTTGAATCCCACGTTCTTCTTGATGATTTTGGTAAGTGGTGTGGCAATGCTACTAAAGTCTTTCACGAATCTTCTATAAAAACTAGCGGGTCCATGAAAACTATGAACATTACTTACACTTGTAGGAGTTGGCCATTCTTGAATTGCATGAATCTTCTGTTCATCAACTTGTATTCCTTGCACACTCACAACAAAACCAAGAAACACAAGCTTATCAGTGCAAAAGGTGCACTTCTTCAAGTTAGCATACAACTTTTCTTTTCCAAGTGCATCCCAAACTGAATTTAAATGCACAAGATGTTCATCCATGTTTTTGCTATAAATGAGAATATCAACAAAATAAGCTTCCACAAATTTACCTATGAAAGCATGCAAGACATGGTTCATTAATCACATAAAAGTGCTTGGTGGATTAGTTAATCCAAATTGGATAACTAACCAGTCATATAAACCACATTTTGTTTTAAAGGCAGTTTTCCATTCATCACATTCTTTCATTCTAATTTGATGATATCCATTTTTTAAATCTAAGCGAGGAATGGGATAACGATACTTTATCATTATATTGTTGATTGCTCGGCAGTCAATGCACATCCTCCACGTCCCATCCTTCTTAGGAACCAAAATCATTGGAACGACACATGGACTCATGTTTTCTCTCTTTGACATGTTTTTGTAGCTCCTTTGTCTCCTCAGGATTACTACAATAAGCTGGTTAGTTTGGAATGGTAAGCCAGTCGGTTTGGAATGGTAGCACTAGGTACAAAATATATTTGATGTTTAATCCCTCGAATAGGCCGTAAACCATGTGGAACCTCTTTGGAAAAGACATCATCATACTCCTACAAAAGAGAAACAACAAAACTAGGCAAAGATGCTTCAAGTTGGTCAGTTTTTAAAAATGCCTCTTTGTACAAAAGGACAATCATTGGTTGCTTTAAAAACATTGCTCTTTTAATTTCACTCACTTTTGCATAGAAATTTGTTTTTCCCTCTACTTTTCTCTCCTTGGCTGAATCTGCTCTCTTTTTTTCTCTTTCAATTTTCTTAGCCCCTCTTTCTTTTTATTTTTTGATTTTCATGATTTTTTTCTCTTTTTATTTCTAATTTCATTTATTTTCTTTTTCTCACTGTCTTTCTTTTGATTACTCTCTTTTTGTTGCCTCACTTGATCTTCATAAACTTGTTTTGGTGTCCAAGGAACTAGAGTGATTTTCCTTTCATTGTGCTCAAATGAATACTTGTTGGTGAATCCATCATGCTTAACTCGCCGATCAAATTGCCATGGCCTGCCTAATAACAAATGTCTGGCTTGCATTAGGACTATATCACACAAGACTTCATCTTCATATTTTCCAATGTGAAAAGAAACTCGTACTTATTTATTTGCCTTCACCTCTCTACTATCATGGAGCCATTGCAACTTGTAAGGTCAGAGAGGTTTAATTATTGACAGCTCCAACTTTTCCATCATTATAGTGCTAGCAGCGTTAGTACAACTACCTCCATCAATAATCATACTACATACCTTGTTTTGTACGTGGCATCTAGTATGAAAGATGTTCTCTTGCTACACTTCATCGTCTTCTTTGATTTGCATGCTTAAAGCTCTCCTAGCAACCAACATCTCCCCTTAGGCAGCGTACTCGTCTTCTTCCATGTCCTCTAATGGTGGCATAGACTCGACATCATCTTCATCCTTGGACTCAAATTCACCATCGTTTCTTAATATCATTATTCTTTTGTTTGGACATTGCTTTGCTATATGACCCCTACCTTGGTATTTAAAACACTTAATAACACGATTTTGAGCGGTGGAAGAATTGGATTTACCTTGAATTGCATGGCTGGTCATTTCTTGTTTTTGTTCAGGTTTGGGCTTGGTCGTGGCTAGCTTGTCCTCCCTCCTAGCAACATTCGGCCTCCATGTAGAACTTGAGCTTGGGGTTGGGTGTGTATTGTTGCCCCTTCTCTTAAGTTGGTTCCTAATCTTGAGAGCCATATGTACCATATCCTCCGACTTGACATAATGATGCAATTCCACAATATTAGCTATTTCATGGTTCAATCCACCAAAAACCTTGCCATAGTAGCCTCTTGGTCCTCCTCTACATTCACCTGGATCATAGCAACTTCCATCTCCTTGCCATAATCCTCCATACTCCAGTTTCCTTGTGTAAGACTTTGCAACTTTTTGTATAGGTCCCTATAGTAATGGCTAGGAACAAAGTGTCTCCTCATCGTAGTTTGCATCTCCTCCCATGTCTCTATGGGGCCCTATCTATTTCTCTGCCTATTTAGTACTAATTGATCCCACAAAACTATTGCATAATCGAAAATTCTATGGCTACCAATTTAACCCTTTTGAACTCCGAGTAGTCATAATAATCAAACACTAACTCCACCTTCTTCTCTCACTCAAGGTAAGCTTGAAGATCATTCTTGCCTTGGAATGATGAAATCTTCATCTTAATACTACCCAAATTATTATCTTCTTGGTTCCTAGCCTCTCTAAACCGCCCCCCTTGTCTTCTAGTCCTATTGCTCACAATAGAATCGCAGTCATATTCTTCCTCAAAACCTTCCCCAAAATACTCTTTCATCCTTAACTCTCACTCCCCTACGTTGCATTCTCTCTCTCCTTTGCACATTAAGAATATTATGTGACTATTCATTGTCTGTCCTATCTATCTGTTCATGAACTTGCTCCATCTCCACTCTAAACATCCTCCTCATCTCACCCATTATACCCTCCATGAGTATCTTCAAATCAACCTCCCTCAACACCTCTCTTGTAGTATTTTTGTCCTTAATGTTGGACATATTGGCTACAAAACAAAGTTAAAGAAGAAAGAAGAAGAAAAGAACCTCACATACTCCCTTACGAGTTTCACTCAAAAAAAAAAATGATTGGCTCAATTACACTCGTGTTTCCTACAAAATATAATTAGCTTTTACCCTCTTACATGCTCACCACTCTCGCCCTTTTCTACTCTTAGTAATTCTCTATAGTTTTCTTATCAAACTGATCAAATAGATATCAAAATTTCTAGAAACACTTCACCAAGAACTTACCAAGAAAAATTCAGATTTATGTGGCTAAAGGAAAGGGCTGTAACACAGACCTGAAGATTTAAAAAATTGTTCAAAAGAATTAGAAAGAAAGAATTAAGAAGTAGAACTGAAGCAAGAATGTAAGAATGAGAAAGTAGGAAACTGATGCAAGAATGTAAGAATTAGGAATTAAGGATGTAACAAACTGATTCAAGAATGTAAGAATATAGAATTAAGAATGTAAGATTGTATCTGAACAAATGTAAGATTCACATTTTTCTTGAAGGGTTTTTTTTTGGCTGTTTCTTTTTTTTTTGGACAAATATTTTTTGACATGAATTGGAAGTTCAAAGGAAAGGGACTCGAGTTTGAACAAAAGAAAGAAGAAAAAAAAGGATGGGTAAACCTGAGATTACAACCATTCTCTAAAATACAAACCCCGCCAATAAAGTGACGAGACCTTGAATCAACTAAGTCTCCAAGATTTTGTAGAAACAAGTTTGTATGAAACCATAACCCGTTGCTTATAGTGAAGCAAGAACCTTGGTATAATGAAGACGCCACAATCTAATATGAACGTTTGATTGATAAGTCAAAGTTGAATGCCATAGAAATTCCAATAAGTTCAAAAAAGTTCCCAAAGAAACAAAGAGAATTTTGATCTCACAAAGTTTGAATAAAAATCTGAATTGTGTTATTTCATTTAGCCAAATGACAATTCATATTACAAGATAAGCAACAAATTTTGAAACTTAACATCAGCCTTAAGGTCGCCCATCTAAGAAAAAGTAAACTAAGAATTTAGAAAATTAAAACATGGAAACTAGCTAATCTAACCTCCCATCTTTCCTAAGTTCCATGCATATTGCCATAAGAGAGAACTAAGAATGGCACCTATTGAGTTTAGAGAATGGGAAGCTAAATCAGGTCTCTTAAAAAGGTAGGTACCTAAAAGAAAAGGGAAACTAACCTTTTTTTTTTCAATCAGGCAAGTAATTAAATGGGAAACTATCCAAATGGGAGAACTTAAAATGGCAACAAGCCTCACAATTTAGGAAGCTTCTTAAATTAAAAGAAACTAATCAAAAAAGAGAAACTAGCTTGAAAATGAAGCTTTCTTGAATCTTTAATTGGCGTGTGCTAATTGAATAAGAAAGGAAACTTTCTAAATTATTCCAATTCTTGAATTTTGGTAATCCAAACTTGATGTAGGCTTTTTCTTCACCCTTGGGCCTACAATCACTTGTCTCAGTCCAAATGCTTTGAATTAGCCCATTAAGATGGTCTTTGAATCTTTTATCTCTAGCCCCTTGTAACTGGCCCGATTGGAACTTGAATTGGATCCTTACTCCATGAATTAGTCATGTGCTCATCAAATTAGAATTTAGATTAAGAATCCTGAATTTAGAAAATGATTAATTTAGTGGATTAAGGACATATAGACTTAGTGACGATAGATAATTAATTAATTATTTTAAATTTATTAGTTATCAACCTTGATATGAACAAGTGGCAATTAAAGAAAATTTTAAATATTATGGGGACTTAATTAAATAGTTAATCCTTATCATAAAAATAGTGACTTTTATGATCAAAGAATTACGATCCAAAAGAGTGATCAAATTCTTACAGTTGTGCTAAAATTAAAAGTAGCATAGAATAGTTTTTCTTATACACTCTTAATGGGCGTCTTATACAAAATATTCTCTAAAAAGATAAGGAATTTCAAAGAAACCAAGATACCTACTGTAAGAAAACAAGTAAGTGGGAATCTCACTTGTAGTATGAATAGTTTTTAAATAAAATTATTTTTGCATGATTTCTAAAATTATGAAATGAATGTTCAATGATATGCCTTGTCATAATTTTGCTAGGACATATTTATTATGATGTGTTAGCATATTGATAGGTCATGAATAATGTGTGATGTATGTTGTATTAAAATATACTGTTTACGCATTTTTGGCTAAGCATTTTGTTAGTAATGGTATACAGTGTTATGTATTAACATGTCATACTACATACACATAATAAGACAAGTAAAACTAAGTAAGATAAGTTGAGGGTGTCATACCAATCTTTCAACCTACAAAGAGGCTTAAATGTTAAAAGATCAGGGTGTCGTTAGGACTATGCAAATCCTAATGACCAAAATACAATTTATGATCTTGGTGTCATTAGAGACCTCGTGAACCTTGACTTCCTGAAGATCACGTGCAACTGTTACAATCACCAGGCCCTAAGAATAAGATAAGATAAAGCCTAAATAATTAAGCATAAATAGATCAATAAGCAAGCATAAAATGATCATGCATAGTTTTATTAAATGATCTTTAATTTTTTTTGCGAGTTGAATTTATTACTTGGTGAACGAAAGCTCATTTAAGTATGTTCATGCTATAGGTAAAGAATTTGCCAACACCACTTGATTGGGCAATCGCAAACAATGGATGAATGTTGGAGATAGGAATAGATATTGCTCAAGTAAAAATGCATTTTCTGCATTATGTTCTCTTTTATAAAATTTTATATGTGAGAAAAATTAAGTAGTATTACAATATGACTTTTGGAGACCAAGGTCGTAGTCATTCAACCTTAGATTTAAAAAAAAAGAAAGAAAGACAAAGGTATATCAATGTTGCAATGGAAAATACAATGAATACACATAAATTTTCTAATTAGAAATTATAGTGATAAATAGTTTTATTAATGTTTTCAAAGTATCATTTTAAATTAAAAAAGTATTAAAGAATAATTGTTAGGAAAAGTATCATACTAGCTTTGAAAAGATTAAGTTCTAAGAAATTTATATGTTAGTTTTAAGATAATAAATTATAAGAAAAATATACGATCATTGCAAGGTGGTTTTAAAAGCATTCAAATTAGTTATTTATAGCGTTATTTAATTTAGAATTGTTTTAGAAATATTTTCATTTAATTAAGGAATGTTTTAAAGGAAGTATTTTTTTAAATAATTACATTTATGCTTAAAAGAAAAGTTTTAAAGAATTATTATTATTTTTATGCTTTAAGAAATTAAGGTATGAAGTATGTAAAGAATTAAGTTTTAGAAAATTATGATAATGTTTACATGAAATAATTATTATTATGTTATTAGCACATTTGAGGATTTAATATTATTATGTTAGATTTATGGAATTAAATTTTGAGAAATGACTATTATTACTTTTAAGGTTATATGTTAAGGATTCAATATCACGATTTCATCTGAAAAAGATTTTCTTACGCAAATTTAAGTACTTTATGTTAATGCTTATTAAGATTAAGATTACGTAGTTAAGTAACGACTGCGTAAGTAGGGTCATTACATTTATAATGTGTTTAAAGAAAACCAGTTGTTGAAGAATTCAAAATTTCTTTGTATGGAAGAACAAGTTGGAATGTTTTTGGTTGTTGTGGGCAATAGTGAATGACACCATATTGTTGCTGAGTGCTTTCAACAGTCAATTCCACATTTGATTATTTTATAAAGGTCCTAAAGGCAATATGTCATCGAGGCAAAGAAATAATTGTTTGTTCTTCATTTGACACAACTCCTTTGCAAATTCGGTTCGATCCAAAATTCTATCCTTTTTTTAAAGTATTTTCTTTTAAGTTTTTTTAATTATTTTTTGTGTTTATTTTATATGCTCTTGATGATCATGTGAATTTTATATTTCGTAGAACTACATTAGAGCTATAGATGGAACCCATGTTGCAACTAAAAGTCAAATTCAATATCATGGAAGAAAGGTACAACCTACTCAAAATGGTGAGGTGTGCATGTTCATTTGACATGTGCTTTATATAAGTTATGGTTGGATGGGACAGAAAAGTAAATGCTGATTCTTTTAGAATTTGCTTCAAAGGCAGAGAATAGATTTCCAATGCCACCACATGGTAAGTGTACATAATACGGTATTAAACTATTTGTCAATCTTTGTACATCAAAAGGTAACATAGATTATTGTTGAATTAGGAAAATTCCACCTTATTGACTTTGGATACACAAACACGCCTGCTTTTCTTTCACCATATCTTAAGGAAACTTTAAGTTGAATCAATAGAGATCGAATCAACTTAGAGGGCCAAAATAACCTTTCAATCATTGACATTCATCCTTAGGAAATGTTAGTGAATGATACTTCGGGGTGCTTAAAGCTCATTTTCCAATCCTTAAGCAGATGCCTCCTTGTGATTTAAGCATGCAATTGTATATGTGCCACGCCCCGGAGTATGGGAGGTGACGTGGTAGATTGATTAGGTTAATTAAACAAAGATTTAGTTCAAAACTGGGTTTTAGAGTTAAATTTATAAATGAAATGTGATAATTTTAAAATTATTTATTTAAAACGAGTAATTATAATATTCGAACAAATAAAGATAGCAAAATAAACAATAAGGAATAATAAAAATAATAAAAATGTAAGGTGAGGCGAGAATGGATCCCACTGACCCATATTTTGTGCACACACATAGTACTGACAATATTGTAAGACAGCTACAGTCCAAGAGAAAAGAGAAAGTTAAGAATTTACATGCCTTGTTTTGCTATAATGCAACCTACCAAAATCTCCTACTGGTCGCAAGTCCTGTCAACGGACTCTTCTCCGATCCTAAGCTGATATCCACCTAAGGGGTAAGATTTTAAAACAAAAAAAATGTGAATGAAAGGCTCAATAGGACTATATTTTGAAAATATTTAACTTTAAAAAAAATTTCATTAATCAAATAAATACATAGAAAATGAACTAGAGCAAATAAATAAATAGATGGAAATTTAATAAAAGCTTTATCTTACCAAAATAAATTAAATAGGTTGACCAGAAAGAATACCATTTTCTTTTCCTGGGCAAACCATATGTAAATCACCACCGTAGTAGCCTAGCTAGGTTTCGGGACCTGCCCCCAAGGTCGCGCACTATACGATCCGATCTCTGATATGGCGTTATGCCCCAAAAAATATATATATATATATCTCTTCATGATTATTAAAAATCTCTTTTTACTAAATATGATCATTTACATTTATTATGAGGTTTGTTATAAAAATCACCTTAACTCTACCATTTATGAAATCAATAAACAAAATCCTTTTTCAACCAATCATTGAAAACATTTTTTTGTTAAAAATCTCTTTGAGGCCAAAACATTTAAAATTGGCCACCAAAGAAGGGGTAGAAATCCTACCTCAATACTCGTGTCGGTGTCCCACACCGTAATCTCGGTCCGTTATACATTAGCTCCGTAGATCCACGCACAACCTTAAATGAAAACTAGGTCTCTTAGTTTCTAATATGAGATATCCTATGTTATTAAATCATCTCATGATGTCCTAGTGTGCCATTTAGGTTTATAAAATCATTTTATAAAGTTGGAATTTCAATCGGGGTTCAAAACAATGAAAACGGGTGAAAAATCACAAAATTTCACCATGCCGGTTGGCCTGGTTTGGTCGGCCGAACTGCACAGTTTGGCCTGCCTGAAAGCCAAGTCCGATCGGCCAAATTTTTCTAGGTTCGGCCTACCGGTCGAATGAATCCGGCCTGCCGATTTGAAAAAATTCTAAAATTTTCCAAGCACGGGTCTCGGCCTCCCTGAGCCCAAATCTTCAATTTCAACCTATTTTCTCAGTTCTCAGGCATGGGTAATAGTCATAAACAATAGAAAAACATAGTAGTTTGCTTTTTAAGGCATTAAAACAAGATTTAAACAAAATTTTCAAATAAATCCAAAACTAGAGAAAAATAGAGAAAAATAAAAAATCTTGATTCAGATACATTTTTGATGAAAAGAAGTTTATATTCTAGCTAATCTAAGTTCATCTAACCTAGATTGAAGGTTTTCTAAGCTTAGAAAAGCTTAGATTTCAAAATACAAGAAAAATTGAAAAATTTAAAAAGTTTTGAAATTTAGAAACTAACCTTGGATTAAGCTTTGATTCAAGTTTGTAGTTGCTCAATCACGTTCCTGAGCCTTCAATCCACAATCTCAAAGCTTTAATCAAATTTTGTTTCAAAATTTTGAGAGAGATAAAGAGAGAATGAGAGAAACCATGAGGGAGAGTGAGAGAGAGACACGGGCGAGAGAGAGAGAGAGAGAGAGAGGAGAGAGAAAGTGAATGAGTGAAAATGAGAGAGAGAGGTGAAATAAATAGAGGAAGAGAGAGAAAATTAGTTGCACAAAGCCACGTGTAACAACACACTGTTTTCAAATAAAAGCTACTTGGTATTTAGCAAATCATTTTATTAAAATTTAAAATAACAATTAAAATTATTAAAACAATAAAATAACACAAATTTAGAAATTTCACAAAATGATCAAATTAAGTTTAAAATACTTGTTATGGCACACTAATCCACCATTTTACATTCTAATAACATCTAATTAACTTTGGGGTGTTACAACTCTCCACCCCTAAAAGAAATTTCATCCTCAAAATTTACAAGTTAATTCAAAAACAAAACAAGTGAGGATACAACTCCCGCATACTCGACTCTAATTCCCAAGTGGCTTCATCAACCCCATGATGCTGCCACATGACCTTAACTAATAGAATCTCATGATGGCGCAAGCTAATCACTTTACGGTCGATGATTTGGATTGGCACTTCTTCATATGTCTTATCTTCCTGAAACTGTATGTCCTGGAATGAAGCGATCTTATCCTGCTCAGGTAGACACTTTCGAAGCATCAACACATGGAATACGTTGTGAACATGCAAAAGTTTCAGAGGAAGGTTGAGTCGATAAGCAACCACACCAACACGTTGAGTAATCTCGAACGGTCCAATATATCTTGGCGCAAGTTTTCCTTTTACTCTGAATCGTAAAATGCCTTTACGAGGCGATACCTTCAAGATAACAAAGTCTCCAACCTCAAATTCCAAAGGTTGATGTCTTCTATCCAGGTAACTCTTCTGTCGACTTTGAGCTACTTTTAGTTGATCTCGAATCATAACGATCTTCTCGTTGCTATCGCGAATCTCATCTGGCCTAAGAATAACTCTATCTTCTGGTTCGGCCCAACACACTGGCGATCGACACGGTAGTCCATATAATGCTTCGAACAGTGCCATACTAATGCTCAACTGATAGCTGTTGTTGTATGCGAACTCCGCCAGATGCAAATACTTCTTCCAGTTCCTACTGAAGTCTAACGCGCAAGCACGTAGCATGTCTTCAAGAATCTAAATAACCCGCTCGGATTGCCCAATGGTCTAAGGATGAAATGCCATGCTGAAGTTCAAATCTGTACCCATGGCCTCTTGAAAGCTCCTCTAGTATTTAGCATTAAACCTAGTATCCCTATCTGAGGTGATGGACGAAGGAACTCTATGTAATCTTACTATGTTCTGCAGATACAATTCCCCGAGAATCCTCCTCGAACATGTTGATCTAAATAGAATGAAATGAGCTGACTTCGTTAGCCTATCGACCACGACCCAAATCGCATCGTGCCGCTGCTCCATCCTCGACAATTCGGTAAGAAAATCCATCGTCACATGCTCCCATTTCCACCCTGGAATAGGAAGTGGCTAAAGCTGACTTGCTAGCTTCTAATGCTCGGCTTTCACCTGAAGACAAGTTGTATATTTGGCCATGTATTCTCGAATATCCTTCTTCATACCTTTCCACCAATAGTGCCTCTTCAAATCACGATACATCTTCGTGCTTCCTAGATGAATGGCGAATTGAGGCCTATGAGCTTCGTCCATTACGGCCTTCGTTACTTCTGCGATAGCTGGAATCGCTAGACGCTCCCTGAAGTACAATGATCCATCCGTATGTATTCTCCATTCTTCAAACTGCTCTCCATTGTAAATTTGCGTCCAGATTCCTTGAAGATGCTAGTCTTGCCATTGATTCTGCTTCACCATCAGAACAAGAGCTAGGGTCATCTTCATGTGGTATACCAAAACGCGATCGTAGTCTTCATGACACTATAGCCCAAACTCACTTACTGTCGCATCCCTTTTCCAATCTTCAAGAACCAAACATGCAAGTATCCCTAAAGACTTCTGACTAAGCGCATCCGCGATTGCATTAGCTTTCCCAGGATGATACTGCAACGCAAAATCATAATCCTCCATTTATTATATCCATCTCCGCTGCCTCAAGTTCAAATCCCTCTGCGTAAACAAATACTTCAAGCTCTTATGGTCGGAGAAAACTTGAAATGTCACTCCATACAAATAACATCTCCAGATCTTCAATGCATGAATCACTGCCGCGAGCTCCAGATCATGAGTAGGGTAGTTCCGCTCGTGAGGTAGTAACTGTCTCGATCCATACGCCACCATGCGTCCATGCTGCATTAACACACACCCAAGTCCATGTCCTGAAGCATCCATATAAACCTCATACGGCTCGTCACTGTTGGGAATGATCAACACTAGTGTTGAGGTTAACCGATTCTTCAATTCTTGAAAAACGAACTCACATTCTTCGTTCCACTTGAACCTGACATTCGTCCTAATCAACCTCGTCAATGGTGTTGCTATCTTTGAGAAGTCCTTCACAAATTTCCTATAATATCCTGCAAGTCCCAAGAAGCTATGGATTTTTGCCACATTCCTTGGTCGTTCCTAATCCACTATGGCTTCTATCTTAGACAGATCCACTGGAAATGACATGACCTAAAAATTTGAACTTTGTTAACCAAAACTCACACTTTTCCTTCTTGGTATACAACTGATGTTCTTGCAGAGTCTAAAGCACGATTTTGAGATGCTGCTCATGTTCCTCCCAAGTCTTAGAATAAACCAAGATGTCGTCGATGAACACAATCACGAATTGATCTAAGTAAGGCCTGAATATCCTGTTCATAAGGTCCACAATAGTTGCCGGAGTGTTCGTCAATCCAAACGGCATCACTAGAAATTCAAAATGTCCATACCAAGTCCTAAAAGTTGTCTTAGGAATATTTTCTTCTTTAATCCTGAGCTATGATATCCTGATCTTAAATCTATCTTCAACAAGTACCGTGAACCTCCCAACTGATCATACAATTCATCGATCCTGGGCAAAGGATACTTGTTCTTCACCGTGACCCAATTCAGCTGTCGATAATCTATGCATAATCTAAGAGTCCCATCATGCTTCTATGCAAACAAAACCGGTGCTCCCCATGGTGATGTACTATTTTAGATGTGTCCCTTATCAGCAAGCTCCTGAAGTTGCTTCCTGAGTTCTTTCATCTTTGCCGGCGCCATCCGGTAAGGTGATATAGAAATCGATGCTGTTCCTGGAAACAATTCAATACCAAACTCAATTTTTTGATGCGGTGGTAATCCTAGTTGCTCGTCGGGAAAGACATCCTCAAATTCATCTAGCACTGGGATCACTGCACGTCCTCTCGAAACACTAGGATCTCCTTCTAAATTCATGAGAAAGGCATAGCAAGCTGTGTTCTTTCGTCCTCCGTGACACGCGCTTACAAGATGCTCACTCATAAGTCGATCACCACCACCTTGGTAAGTGATCACTGTCCCCTTATCGGACACTAGGGTTACTTTTCTAAGTTGACAGTCTACCACTGCACTGTATCTAGATAACCAATCCATCCCTAGAATTACATCATATGAACTCATGGGAATCACAATCAAATCACTTTTCAAAATCTTATCCCCAATCCTTATTTTACAAGCTTTACAAATACTATTCACACACACCCGCCCCAAGGGTGAAGCTATTACTAAGGGTTCATCAAACTCTTCTATCTCTAATCTTAAGGCATGTACAAAAGAGCTCAAAATGAGAGAATGAATGACACCATTATCAAATAACACGTGTGCTAAAGGTTAAGAAACCATAATCGTACCATCGATGACTGCGTTACTGGTCTGGGCATCTAAACTCCCTGATGTCATCACATGAACCTGCACTAGAGCTTTCCCTTTTCCTCTACCAACACTGCTAGGTCCTGAGTTAATTGGCCGATACTGCTGCATGATGGCGACTGCACACTGGCTGTACTCGATGCTCGATACTAAGGGACGTTATGCTGAAGATTTTGCTGCTAATGTCCTTATGCTGAATATGGCAGTTGCTGAGGAGAGAACTGATGAAATGGAGGCTGAGGGCACTGCTACGGCTGAGGTAGAGTCTGAAGCTGGGGCTGACGACTAGCTCCTTCTTTGGTCTAAAATCCTAGGTGAGCACTCCTGATCGGGCAATTTCTCTTGATGTGTCCTGGCTGCTGACAATAATGGCAATGGAAGCTGTAGGGATTGCTGCGCCCGTTGCTGGATGAACTATTGTTGCCGCTGTTCATGCCACCCTGCTTGTTCTTTCCCGGAGTTGGTCGACTACTGATGCTCCTCCTACCACTCCTCTATGGTCCTCTTGATGTGTTGGCTCGATTCTCACAGTACTGCGCGTAATCATTTTCCACTGATATTGTTGATGACACAAGCTCTCCTAAGTTCCTTAGTCGCAGAGCAACTATCTGTCGTCGAATAGGGGCTTTAAGCCCGTCTTGGAATTTGATGCACTTCTCACGCCCTGATGCCACTATAGATGGAGCAAACCTGGCCAATTCTTTGAACTTCACTTCATATTCCCAAACTGACATATTGCCCTGCTGTAACCTATAGAATTCTACCACCTTTTGATCCCTGTATCCCTACAAAAAATACCAATCGTAAAACAGCTCCTCAAACCTATCCCAACCAATGTTGCCAATATTTTCTAGATGTTTAGCTTGCTTCCACCAGGTGTTAGCACCACCTTCGAACTTATATGCTACGAACTCCACGCGATACTCTACTAGCACACCAAGAGTATCCAGATGCTTCATGATCGAATCTAGCCAATACTCTACCACCTACGGGTCCCCATTTCCGTCAAAGGTCGATACAGACGCACGTCGAAACTCCTTAAAGTATAAATGCCTATGACTAGCCTCAGAATTGTTAGGTCTTGCCCTTGCTTCCATTTGCCAGAATGCAGTAAACATAGCTCTCATCATGCCCTCATCATTTTTGAACTCGACATCGGCCGTCGAAAGTCGTCTAGGTGCCATTCTCTCACTTTTGAAAACAAAATTTGGACTGTAAGTGGTATTTCATTATCGTACCTATGTGTGCACAATTACCAAGGTTCATAACCTTGAGCTCTAATACCACTCTGTCACGCCCCAGAGTACAGGAGATGACTTGGTAGATTGATTAGGTTAATTAGACAGATATTTAGTTAAAAACTGGGTTTTAGAGTTAGATTTATAAATGAAATGTGATAATTTTAAAATCATTTATTTAAAATGAGTATTATAATATTCAAACAAATAAAGATACCAAAAAAAATAAGGAATAATAAAAATACAAGGTGAGGTGAGAATGGGTCCCACTGACCCACATTTTGTGCACACACATAGTATTGACAATATTGTAATACAACCACAGTCCAAGAGAAAAGAGAAAGTTAAGAATTTACATGCCTTGTTTTGCTATAATACAACCTAACAAAATCTTCTACTAGTCGCAAGTTCGGTCAGCAGACTCTTCTCTGATCCTAAGCTGATATCCACCTAAGGGGTAAGATTTTAAAACAAATAAAACGTGAGCAAAAGGCTCAGTAAGACTATATTTTGAAAATATTTAACTTTAAAACAAATTTCATTAATCAAATAAATACATAGAAAATGAACTAGAGCAAATAAATAAACAGATGAAAATTTAATAAAAGCTTTATCTTACCAAAATAGATAAATAGGTCGACCAGAAAGAATACCATTTTCTTTTCCTGGGCAAACCATATGTAAATCACCACCGTAGTGGCCCAGTTGGGTTTCGGGACTTGCCCCCAAGGTCGCGCACTATATGACCCGATCTCTGATATGGTGTCATGCCCCAAAATATATATATATATATATATATATATCTCTTCATGATTATTAAAAATCTCTTTTTACCAAATATGATCATTTACATTTATTATGAGGTTTGTTATAAAAATCACCTAAACTCTGCCATTTATGAAATCAATAAACAAAATCCTTTTTCAACCAATCGTTAAAAACATTTTTTTGTTAAAAATCTCTTTGAGGTCGAAAAATTTAAAATTGGCTACCAAAGAAAGGGTAGAAGTCCTACCTCAATACTCATGTCGGTATCTCACACCGTAATTCTAGTCTGCTATACGTTAGCTCCACGCACAACCTTAAATGAAAACTAGGTCTATTAGTTTCTAATCCAAGATATCCTAGGTTATTAAATCATCTCATGGTGTCCTAGTGTGCCATTTAGGTTTATAAAATCATTTTATAAATTTGGAATTTCAATTAGGGTTCAAAACAATGAAAACGAGTGAAAAATCACAAAATTTTACCATGCCAGTCGGCCTGTCGATTGCCCTGGTTTGGGCGACCGAACTTCACAGTTTGGCCTGTCGAAAAGCCAAGTCTAGTCGGCCAAACTTTCCTAGGTTTGTCCTGCCAGTCGGATGAATCTGGCCTGTAGAACACTTGAATCTGACCTGTCGAACACGAAGTTTGGCCTGCCGATCTGAAAAAATTTTAGAATTTTCCAGGCATGGGTCTTGGCCTCCCCGAGCCCAAATCTTCAATTTCAACCTATTTTCTCAGTTCTCAGGCATAGGTAATAGTCATAAACAATAGAAAAGCATAGTAGTTTGCTTTTTAAGGCATTAAAACAAGGTTTAAACAAAATTTTCAAATAAATCCAAAAAATAGAGAAAAATAGAGAAAAATGAAAAATCTTCATTCAAATCCATTTTTGATGAAACGAAGTTTATATTCTAGCTAATCTAAGTTCATCTAACCTAGATTGAAGGTTTTCTAAGCTTAGAAAAGCATAGATTTCAAAATGCAAGAAAAATTTAAAAATTTAAAAAGTTTTGAAATTTAGAAACTAACCTTGGATTAAGCTTTGATTCGAGTTTGTGGTTGCTCAATCGCATTCCCAAGCCTTCAATCCATAATCCCGAAGCTTGAAATCGAATCTTGTTTCAAAATTTTGAGAGAGATAGAGATAGAATGAGAGAAACCATGAGGGAGAGTGAGAGAGAGACACGGGCGAGAGAGAGAGAGAGAGAGGAGTGAGAAAGTGAATTAGTGAAAAAGAGAGAGAGAGGTGAAATAAATAGCAGAAGAGAGAGAAAATTAGTTGTACAAAACCATGTGCAACAACACGTTATTTTCAAATAAAAGCTACTTGGTATTTAGTAGATCATTTTATTAAAATTTAAAATAACAATTAAATTAATCAAGAGTAATTAAAATTATTAAAACAATAAAATAACACAAATTTAGAAATTCCACAAAATGATCAAATTAAGTTTAAAATACTCATTATGGCACACTAATCTACTATTTTACATTATAATAATATCTAATTAACTTCAGGGTGTTACAATATTGTGATTGCTTGTTGTGTAATTCATAATTATATTAGAACAAAACGAAGCAAAGATATTATTTTACTACACCTAAAGAAAAAAATTTGGATCAGAGATTGTTAATGAAGAAGAGATTATAAACTCATCCAATGAAGTTGTAGGATTCAATATCAATCAAATTCAATTAGGAGAGATTATTTGTGTTTGTGATGAAATTACTCAACATATATGGAGAGCAAATCAATGTTAGATCTTATTGATGTAATGCCTATCGTTTTCTTCTATAGATATTTGCATTAATTAAATGTTAGAACATGATATTTTATGAGTTATTATTATTTATGTTAAGTAAATTAACATTTTATTTGGCAATGTTGTAGGTGAGAGCCACATGGGGTCGATATGGTTAAGGATATTCATGTCAAATTTGTATGCTAAAGTAAAATATTGAAATATTATATGAATTTGATATTTTTATAATTATATTTTTTTTATCGATGGAGTTATGTTTTATGATATGGTAATATAATTTTATTTGGTTATATTATATTTTATGTTATGTTATAATGTTATTCTATATATATGGTATGGATAGTATATGTGAGCCTTAACTCATGTTCAAAGAAAAAAATATCATTTATGACATATATGCTTGTTGGATATAATATATAATATAATGTTTATTATGTATTATATTTTCTATTATATTAAATTATATTTTGCTATGGACCTATATATTATTGAAACAAATGGTAAAGTTGTTGAGTTAAAAGAAAGAATAATAATATGTAAGATATATTATATAATATAGAACATATACGGTATTTGCTATACACGACAATGCAATGTTTTAGGAAAAAAGGGCAACTTTGTTGTCATAAAGAATAAAAGAGAAACCTAATTAAAGGACTAAGATTTTCTACATTCATCTAACTCCTCTCACATAAACCTATAAATATATCTTTAAACCACCAAAGCCTTCATGTTCTCTTGTTTTTCTACCAAAGAAATTCTCTCCTTCACCCCCCTCAAATTCACATTCTTAGGCCTCCACCATCACTTAAAAAAAAATTATCCAAAAAAAGCCTTCATCATCTCTCTAATCCTCAAAGCCATAAATTCATAACTTTTCTTTTCTTTCAAGTCAAAGTAGAAGGAATTCTTTTAGGAGATTTTTGCATGCAAGTCTTTGTATTTGTTGGACAAAATATAAGAATTCAAGGTATGATTTTAAGGTTTCATTATTTATGGATATGTTATGTTTTTATGTGTTTATTATGTATAGTAATTTTTTTAAATTCTTTTATGACATAAATGATTTGATCCATAATTTTTAGTTAGGATTGTTCACTACCTAAGCGTTGCTGGCAGATTTTGTAGTATTGATTATGTAATTTATTTAAATTGCTAAATGAAATTTTTATAGCTAAAGAAAAACATGAGAGTTACATATATGTGTTAACTTTATTCCTACAAATATTCGTTCTCTATTTGAATGTGAATCAAAAGATATAAGGACATGAATCCTTTAAGGTCAGCAAGTTTTTGTGACAGAGAGATTTACTTGAATGTTTTGAAAAAATTAAAAAAAGATATTTGGATTAATAGTTTCAAGAGAAGAAAATAATGATGTTTTTATATGTTTGCTATAATATGGAATAAGTTTTAGACTTTTTTCATGCTTATAAGTTGAGATTGATTTCTCTAAGTAATTAAAAGTCAATTTTTCTACCGTTATGTTTTTTGACTCTAAGTGCATGTTTGTGAATCAAAGATGCTTTGTCTTGTTAAGAAGGATGTATGATGATGTAATATAGTCTTAGATGATATCATGAACATGAAAATTAATTTTATGTATTATATAAATGATTGACATGAACACCCCAAAAAGCAAGCATACCGAGAACCTTGGCTACATCACCCAATTTGATGTTTAGTAAGTACATTATCACCTACAACATGATAAAGTTTATGAAAATGTTAAGTAATATTTTAGAAGTAAAGATTTGTGATTTAATATTCTTATTTCAATACCTTTTATGATGAATTTTCCTAAGGATATTTTTTTGTTTATGTTTTTATGGTGTATAACAAGTTTTCAAATAAAGCTTATATATATACATGTATCACTTAATTAATCATTGTATACCCTATTTTTATGTTTATGTTTATGATGTCCTGTAAGGTTGGGACTTGTCATGTTTGGTTTGGAAATAGCGACCCCACTCCTCTTTTGATGGCATGCCTAGATGTTAATGGTGCAATGCTTGGGCCCTTAAAGATAAAATGAATAACGTTTTAATACAAAAATTTAAATGAAAGATATGTTATATATATGAACACGTGCCTTGTGAACTATTATGTTTATGATTCTGATCTCATGCTATCTTTTTATGAAAGTTCATATTTCATGTTGTGAGATAGGAAAGTATAATTGTTTAGTTTATACTTACTTAGTTTTATATCATGTTGCAGACAAAAGTAATAGGCATATGGAATAGGTAGAAGACAAGGACAGGCATGTGTACAAATGTTATCTACATTCTTAATGGGAGATGAACCAAATATTGTCCTTTTTATATTCATTTTTATTGAATGCATGGTAAGCAAACAAAAGTTTGAGACTGTGAGTATAGATTATGCGAAAGACGTGAACCCTAAAGGTAATTATTCTAAATGATAAGATTTGCAATTGAGGAAATAAAATTAGGCATTTTATTTATACTAAGATTGTTATGTTATCTACATTCCTAATAGGAGATGGCTTGTCATGATCATCAAAGCGGGACTCCATAAGTAGAAAAATTTGTATATTGTCATAGGTGATGATATACTGGATCAGGATAAAAAGTTAAATTGTTTTGATTAATAATTTTGTTTATTTCAATCAATTCAATTTTGACAATTATACATGTTATATCTTAATCCTGAAAAGAACAATGGGCCTATATTCTTACTCTTGATTGGCGTAGATCCATTATTCATAGATATGGAAACCATAGTTCTTTTGTAGAGTTAATGATATTCTCTTATAAGCATTATCTTTTAATTGGAAGATTGGAGTGCTCAACTATTCAAATACATAGGTGCAACCAAATGGTATACTATTTAGGAATAGTAAGTATTCCAATGGTGAGATAATGGAACATAAGATAATAATAATTGGAAAGGTAAAATGGAATTTACCCTTAAGTTGATTATAAATATCCTACGAGGATGTTATACATTAGGATATGTCATAGACATTAGCTTATTGGAGGTTTGTAATTTTATATAGTTCGAGAGTGCAACTCTAAGCTTTTAGTGAAGTAGCATTAAAGTTGATAATTATAAAATATATATCTAGGATATGTTATTTTATAATTATAGGAGCTTGATCTATATATATCCATCAGGTCCCCTTTGCTAGCTCATAATAATTCCTACAATGATACTACGTGTTTTTCTACACATTAGTGACTTATGCTAAATTATTAGGTTGGCTAAAATTTGAGAGAATTAGATTTAATAATTCATGTTAGTTTATTGGTTGAATTAATTTTGCAAATTAATTCAAGAAAAACATGTTCATTATTTAGATAATATTTTACTTGTATGGTTTTATCTATATATGAGTCTTTTAATTAGACAAATTTTATATTGGGTTATTTGAATTAAAATTGAAGCTCTATCAAAGATTCCTAGGACAAATAAGATAGGAATTATCCAATTGGTTCAGATTGGATCAATTAGATAAGCCTGTGAGATCATACTTCAAATTAAAATTGAAGTTAGCGATTATGTGGTCGATCGCGATACACAAAGTGTGGTCGACTGCGGCAGGTAAATCAGGAAATACGTTTA
Organism: Artocarpus hirsutus; assembly: GCA_946598075.1. Taxonomy (NCBI): domain Eukaryota; kingdom Viridiplantae; phylum Streptophyta; class Magnoliopsida; order Rosales; family Moraceae; genus Artocarpus; species Artocarpus hirsutus. The sequence goes on from CAMOHE010047340.1 coordinate 82,841, forward strand.
AGCTTTTTTTGATTAGAAGTTGATCCAATTCTAATTTGAAGCCGAATCAAATAAGGTTTAACCCCAAATTTGACCACTATAAAAGGGGAGCTATTTTTCGTTGTTATTTAAATCATTTGAGAAGCAACGAGTGAGTACTCTAGTAAAAGAAACTCTAAAACTCCTAGAGAGCAATTGCTCAACATCTGGAAACTTTGCACTTGGTCTCTTAGGTGGTTGGATGGAGAGTCTGTTGGAAAAATAGTATGCAACAAATTTTAATTTTTTTTATACTAGAGTATTTTCGAAAACATAAGTTTGACACACTATATGCATAAATTAACTAGATCTTACTAACCTCATAAATGCAAAAAGGCTCCCACAATCCATGAAGAGTATAACATTTTAGAAGAGCCTCAATTAACTAATCTTCTTTGTTATTCTCTATCCATGACCGGTGTGTGTGTGAGCACATTTGTACAACTCTTCTACCAGGCGATTCTCCGTCCAACCAATTGAGAAAAACCTAAAGATATAGTTTGTGATTTGTAAACAATAGCTCTCTAGGGAGTCGTAGAGTCTTACCAGCAGAGTCTCATTTTAAATTCCTTAACTAATCTAAAATAAATTATGAGACTCACTCTCATTTTATAGAGGTTGGGCCCAAGAGTTAGTCCTCATCAGATAAGGCCTTGAAAATTTGAATCAGAGTCAAATTAGGAACAATATCTAATAAAATCTATGTGAAAACACGTGATTTATTTATTGCTTAGTCGGCAAGCCAAACTTGCCCCATCGATAGCCAAACTGAACATCTAAAAAATTATCCTTGCGAATCTTTAATTCCCACCCGAGAATCTTGTGATAGAGCCTCAATTTTAATTCAAATAACCCAATAAAGAATTTATCTTATTAAAAGATCATATCCAGATAATCTCTAGGAAAATATATATTCTTGATAATTCAACAAGTTTATCTTGAATTAATTAATGTAAAATTAATCCAACTGATAAATAGACATGAATTATCTGATCCTGATAATTCAACAAGTTTATCTTGAAGTAATTTCCACAAAATTAATTCTATTGATAAACAAACATGAATTATTTGATCCTATCAAATTTTCAGCCAATCTGATAATTTGATACAAGCCACAAATTATTGGAAAAATACGCTGTATTATTATAGGAGTTTTATGAGCTAGCAAGGAGGACTTGATGGACCTATATAGTTCAAGCTACCGATGATTATAAAGCCCAATACTCTAGATATACATTTCATAATTATTAACTCTAACGCTACTCCACAAAAAACTTAGAGTTGCATTGTCGAACTATATAGAATTACGAAGCTTGTGTAGCTAAGTCTTTATGACATCTCATAATGTATCGTATCCCCATAGGATTATCCATAATTGGCTTAACGACAAGTTTGTCTTTCCTTCCTGATTATTTTTATTTTATGTTCCATTATCTCACCATCAAAAACTTACCATCCAAAGACGGTATACTATTTGGTTACACCTATGTATCTAAATGGTTGAGCATGTCAATTTTTCAATTACACATATAGAGGATATCAACTACTCCGAAAGAGGAGTTATGGATTTCATATCTATGAATAACAGGTCTACACCATTAAGAGTCATGCCTCCAATGTACCAGCATGCATGCCACTATTCAAATGTGGATGTTACCCTTTGGTACATCAAAAGACATAAGTCAAGACAATGCACCCACTATTCATCTCAAGATTAAGATACAATACATATAATTGTCTAAAGTAAATCGATTTGTTGAGGTAGAATTATTAATCCAAATCAATTTACTTTATGTCACGATCCAACACATCGTCGCCTATGACAATGTGCTAATGTTTCTATTTACGAAGTCTACTTTCGATGGTCAAGACAGACCATCACCCGTTAGGGATATAGACAACATAACAATCTTTACATGAATAAAGTGCCCAACTTTATTCCCTTGATTGCGGATCTTATAATTTAGACAATCACTTTTAAGAATCGTGTCTTCCGCATAATCTGTCTATCATATGTCCAATTCTTAAAAGTTTAGATTGATAGCCTCAAACTTTTGTTTGCTTAACATATATTCAACGAATATGAACGTAAAGAGGACAAGATTTAGTATATGAATAATAAATAGATTCCTTATCAATAAAAATGTCTTCAAAAACATCTTACATTTTTACTCCTTAGGGCATATACGTCTGACAATCTCCCACTTACACTAAGTGAGTAAATATGACAAATCTCACATCCACATAGCTTCCACATGCCTCTCGAAGTCTCTCTTAGTAAGTGTCTTCACGAATGGATCAGCTAAATTGTCCTCTGATGTGATTTTACACACAGCGACATGCCGACCTTGTACGAAGCCTTTTATCACATGATACTTTCGAGCAATATGCTTACTCTTGTTGTGAATCTTAGTTCCTTAGCATTAGCTATCTCTTCACTGTTATCACAATATAGTGATACTGGCTCATCTATACCAGGAACTACCTCAAGATCCCCAAGGAACTTGCGGAGCTACACTGCTTCTTTTGAAGCATCTCTAGTTGCTACATACTTGGCCTCCATCGTTGAATCCAAAGTGTAATTTTACTTCACACTTCTCCAACTGATGGCACCGCTACCTAGAGTAAACACGAAACCTGAAGTCGATTTTCTAGAATCTAGATAGGATTGGAAATCCAAATCAGTATATCCTAGAGGACTTAATTCCTCACCTAAATACACAAGCACATACCCTCAAGTCCTTCTTAGGTACTTGAAAATATGCTTGACCGCAACCCAATGGTTTAGTCCTGGTTTCGCATAAAATTGGCTTGTAATCCCGATTGCATAACAAATATCCAGTCATGTACAAAGCACGACATACATGAGACTACCCACTACCAAAGCATAAGGCACCTTTTTCATGTATTTTCTTTCTTCTTGAGACTTTGGAGAGTCTTTCTTAGAAAGAGTAATTCCAAACCTATATAGTTGCCCACCTTTCTTAGAATCCTGCATTACAAACCTCTTGAGAATCTTATCTATGTAGCCAACCTGGGATAAAGCTATCATTTTGTTCTTTCTATCCCAAAAGATTTGGATACCAAGAACAAAATTAGCCTCACCTAAGTTCTTTATGTCAAACTAATTGGTCAACCATAATTTGACCAATGACAATGCCCTAACGTCATTGCTAATTAACAGAATATCATCTACATATAGTAATAGAAAAACCACTTTCTCATCCTTAATGTATTTGTAGACACATGGTTCATCCACATTTTGTGCAAACCCATAAGTCTTGATCACTTGATCAAATCTTATGTTCCAAGAACAGGAAGCCAGCTTAAGTCCATATATCGACTTTTGCAGCTTACAAACCTTACCCTTCTGACCCTTGACCTTGAACCTATCTGGTTGTTCAATATATATGGACTCATCAAGATAACCATTTAGAAAGGCTATCTTGACATGGATAGACTTAAGCATGGCTACAGGCGAGAAGGTTTCCTTGTAATTGATTCTTTCTTTTTGCTTGTATCCTTTAGCTACCAGTCTAGCCTTAAAGGTTTCGACCTTTTCATTCCTCCTCTTTTTCTCTTGTAGGTCCACTTACACACTATGGGTTTTACCTTTTTGAGAAGAGCCATAAGCTTCTAAACCTAATTAGTCTCCATAGACTTCATCTCTGTGTTCATGGCCTTTATCTAGAGTTTTGAATCAACATCCTCCTTACCCTCTACATAAGTGTAAGAATCCCTATCATGTTCATCCGGTTCAACCGAGTAGGCCTCACCATTGAACAAATACCTCTCGGGTTGACGGCCGATCCTCCCATTGCGCCAAAGCCCCTTAGGTTGTTATTTGGGTTCGTTTGGTTTTTCTACACTGATTGGAGTGGTTTCTATCAAAACCCCTAGAGTGATCAAATCACTCCTCAACTCCTCAAGCACCACTTTACTTTGAGGCTTAAAGCCGTCCATGTAACTTTCCTTAAGGAAAGTTGCATTAGTTGAAACCATGACTTTATTTTCCTTTGGGTTACAAAAATAACCCCCTTTAGTCCCTTTTGGATATCTTACAAACATATAAACTTCTGAACGTGCTTCCAACTTATTCGTATCCCTAAATAGGATATGAGCTGGACATCCTCATATGCGAATATGGTTTAAAGATATCTTCTTGCCCATCCACAACTCATGAGGAGTTTTAGGAATCGATTTTGAAGGCACATTATTCAAAAGATAACATCCAGTTTGTAGAGAATAGCCCCAACAGGACAAAGGCAATGTTGAATAACTCATCATGGACCTAACCATGTCCAACAAAGTCATATTTCTTCTTTTAGCAATGCCATTCTACTGCGGAGTGCCTAGCATAGTCAAATAAGATAAAATCTCATTCTCTAATAAGTGTCCTAAGAACTCATCAAAAAGGTATTCACCACCTTGATCAGATTAAAGTGCCTTTATGGGTCTATCAATTACTTTTCCACTTTAACCCAAAACTCTCTAAACTTGTCAAAAGTTTTCACTTTTGTGGCGCATTAGGTACACATACCCATACCTTAAGTAATCGTCAATAAAAGTGACGAAGTGCTCATACCCTCCTAGTGCTCGGATGTTCATCAGTCCACAAATATCACAATACACAAGTTCTAGAACCCCTTTGGCCCTATTGCCCTTAGACCCGAATGTTCTTTTGGTCATTTTAACCTCCAAAAAAGATTTACATTGTAGTACAAATTCCACCTTTAAGTCACTTAAAGGTTCATCCCTTACCAACCTTTGAATCTTATTCAGGTTAATATGACCAAGTTGCAAATGCTAAAGATAAGTCTAATTAGGGTGAGAACTTTTAAGTTTTTTAGAGTTATCATCATTCATCTCATCGTTAAACGGTAGGTCCATCTTAGGTTTTATAAAATATAGATTATTTTGCATCCATCCAGAGTAGATAAAAGATTTATTTTTATGAATCACCACTTTATTATTAAAAGAAGCCAAATAGGAGTCTTTAAATAAACAAGCTATAGAAATTAAATTCCTTTAAAATTTAGGAACATAAAAACAAGCTCACAAACTTAAATTCCTATAATTATCAAAATACATATAGACGTCTCCCACTACTTCAGCTAAGACCAAGGATCCATCGCCCATCTGAAGTGTGAAGTCTTCATGCAGCAGACTTCTCGTTTCTTTGAACCCCTAAAGAGAAACACAAACATGATTAGTTGCTCTAAAATCTATGACCCAAATGTCACTATATTCCTTAACCAAACAAGTTTCTAAATATAAAAGATCACGCCTACCTCCTCAGGAAAGGAAGTTCTTGCAATTCTTCTTGATGTGCCCGACCTCCCTACAAAAAAAGCACTTGAGCTTCTTCGGGTTCTTCTTCTTCTACTTCTTGTTCTTGACGATAGTAGGAATAGAAGACTTCCCATTCTTGGTCAATTGTTTCTTTCCATTCCCTAGGTTGGGATTCGAACCAGAAGCAGTCGCCAAACTTCTGGAACTGTTTCATCAACTCTGTTAAGGTCATATCTTGTCTATTACTTAAATTAAATATAGCACTAAGTGGAATAAATTCCTTAGATAGAGTCTTAAAGACCATAGTCATCTGAGTTTTAGCATCAATGTCAGCTCCATTGGTCTAAGCCTTAGGGAGGCAACCCATGACCAACATCATATGCTCCTTTGTGACATCCCCAGTCTTGGCTTATAGTTAAGGGTTTTTGAAGCGCCCCTTAACGCTTTGTTAGGGCCTAGCCTCCAAACATGTTTTCTAGATTATCTAAGATCTGCCTAGCAGTCGCATAATCCACATGTTGAGCCTATAGCATGTTATTCATGCTTGCCATAACATAGCAGCGGGCTTGATCATTGGCATCTTTACAATGATCATATGCTTAGATTTGCTCATTGGTGGAATCTCCCATAGGCTCAGGAGGACAAGGTGTCATCAGCATAAATTTTAATTTCTCAAAGGACAAGACGATGTTCAGGTTTTGTTTTCAATCATTATAATTCTCACCAGTTAATTGGTTTTTGTCAAGTATCAATGATAAAGCATTTTTAGACATTTTTAATCTACAATAAAGAATCATATACCAAACATAAGCAAACATATCATAGTAATTTAGTAAGATAACACAATCATGTAAAACATAAAAATGTGTTTATGTGTCAAAACCTTGAAAAAATCACAACCTCACAATGATAATGCCCAACTTAGATTTCAACAAGCTCTTAGGGAAGTCTTGCCAAATTCAATTAGGAACATAGATCCCCTCCTGATTAATATTTCATCACAATGTTCATAACTTTTGTCCAGAGCTTTGAATCAACATCCACTATTGCCTCGTTGTAAGTATAAGGATCCCTATCATGTTCAACTGGTTCAGCCATGTAGGCTTCACCATTAAATCTATACCTCTCGGGTTGACAACCAATCCTCTGATTGTGCCAAAGCCCCTTAGGTTGTTGTTCGGTTGGTTTTTCTACATTGATTGGATTGGTTTCAATTGGAACCCCTGAAGTGATCGAATCACTTGCTAACTCTTCGAGTACCACTTTACTTCAAGGCTTAAAGTCATTCATGTAGCTTTCCTCAAGGAATGTTGCATTTGTTGAAACCAAGACTATATTTTCTTTCGGCTCACAGAAATAACCCCTTTTGTCCCTTTCGAATATTCTACAAACACGCAAACTATTGAACATGCTTTAAACTTAATTACTTTCTTGTACAAAACATGAGCTGGACATCCCCATTTGCAACTATGGTTTACGCATGTCTTCCTACCCATCCACAACTTGTGGGGAGTTTTAGGAACTGATTTTGAAGGCAAATTGTTGGAAAGATGACATGCAGTTTGTAGTACATATCCACACAATGATAAAGGCAGCGTCGAATAATCTATCATGGACCTAACCATGTCCAACAAAGTCCTACTTCTTCTCTCAACTATATCATTCTGCTACGGAATACTTGGCGTAGTCAAATGGGATAAAATCTCATTCTCTAATAAGCATCCCAAAAACCCATCAAAGAGGTATTCTTTACCTTAATTGAATCAAAGTGCCTTTATGGATTTACCTAATTACTTTTTTACTTCAACCGAAACTCTGTAAACTTGTCAAAAGTTTTGCTTTTATAATGCATTAAGTAGACATACATATATCTTGAGTAATCATCAAAAAAAGTGACAAAATACTCATGCCCTCCACGTGCCTTGATGTTTATGGGACCATAAACTTCAGTAGGCACAAGTTGTAGAACCCCATAAGCCCTATTGCCCTTAGACACAAATGGTCTTAGACACACATTGTGATATATATTCTACCTCTAAGTGACTTAAATGTCCATCCCTTACCAACCTTCGAATCCTATTCAGTCTAATATGACCTAATCACAAATGCCAAAGATAAGTCTTATTAGAGTGAGAAATTTTAAGTCTTTTAGAGTTATTATTAACCTCTGTGTTTAATAATGAGTCAATCTTAGGTTTGATAAAATATAGAATGTTTTGCATCCATCCATCATAGATAAAAGATTTGTTTTTACGAATCACTACTTTATTTTTAAAAGATACCGAATAAGAGTTTTTAAATAAAGAAGCTATAGATATTAAATTCCTTTCAAACTAAAATCCTATACATATCAAAGTAAAGATTGACCTCTCCTACTACTTTAGCCAACACTAAGGTTTCATCGCCCATCAGTAACGTGAACTGTTTATGCAGTAGACTTCTCATTTCCTTGAACTCCTATAGAGAAACACAAACATGATTCATTACTCTAGAATCAATGACTCAAGTGTCACTTAATTCCTCAACTAAACAAGTTTCAATAACTAGAAGTTCATACTTATATCCTCAAGAATGCAAGCCCTAGTAATTCTTCTTAATGCGCTTAACTCTCCTACAAAAAAAGCACTTGAGAGCTTTTTTGGGTTCTTCCTTTTCTTCTTGTCGTTGCCTTTTGTAGGGACAAAAGACTTCTTATTCGTAGCCCTTTACTTTTTCCCATTCCCTGGGTTAGGATTGGAACCAAATGCAATTATAAATTAGCCTCACCATCAGTAGGAGTTTCCCTGATTAGATTTTTGAGCTCATGTAACTTCTTCATCAACTCCGTCAAGGTCATGTCCAATATGTTGCTTAAATTATATGAAGCTCTAAATGGGATGAACTCCTTAGATAGAGTCTCAAAGACCATAGTCATCTATGACTCAGCATTGATGTCAGCTCCATGGGTTTGAGCCTTAGCAAGGGAACCCATGACTAACATCATATGCTCCTTTATAGGAGTCCCTAGTGTTGTTTTTGGTTTAAGTGTTTCCAAAGAGCCCTTTGTAGTTTTGTTAGGGTTTGGACTCCAAACAAGTCTTCAAGATTATCCAAGATTTTCTTAGCAGTCTCATAATCCTTATGTTGAGCTTACAGCACATTATTCATGCTCGCTATAATGTAATAGCGGGCTTGATCATTAGCATCTTTCCAACAATCATACACTTGGATTAGCTCATTAGTAGAAACCCTGGTGGGTTCAGAAGGACATGGTATTGTCAGAACAAATTTTAGTTTTTCAGAGAAAAGGATGATATTCAGGTTCCTTTTCTAATCGTTATAATTCTTGCCAATTAACTTGTTCTTATCAAGTATAGATAATAATGCATTTTTAGACATTTTAATCTAAAATAAAGATTCATATGCTAAATATATGCAAATATTCCACAATAGTTTGGCAAGAGAACACAAACAAGTAAGCAGATAATTGTGTTTATGTGTCAAAACCTTAAAAAAAAAACCAACCTCACAATGATAATTCACAACTCAAAAATCTAACAAACCGCCTAGGAGAGACTTGCCAATTTCAATTAGGAACACAGATCCCCTTTAATTAATATATTGATAGACATGTATGCCCTAAGGAGTAAAAATGTAATATGTTTTTGAAAACATTTTTATCAATAAAGAATTCATTTATTATTTATATACCAAATCTTATCCTCTTTATGTTCATATTTGTTGAATGTATGATAAGCAAACAACAGTCTAAGACTGTTAGCCTAAACCTTTAAGAATTAGGCATATGATGGATAGATTATGCAGAAGCCACGATTCTTAAGGTGACGGTTTAAATCATAAGATCTACAATCGAGGAATTAAGTTAGGCGATTTATTCATGTGAAGATTGGTTGTCTATATCCCTATTGGGAGATGGTTTGTCTTGGCTATCAGAGGAGGACTCTGTGAATAGAAATATTGGCACATTGTCATAGGTGATGATGTGTTGGATCAGGACATAAAGTGAATTGATTTGATTTAATAATTCTATCTTGGCAAATAGATTTACTTTAGATAATCATTTCTATTGTATCTTAATCCTAAGATGAATAGTGGGCCCATTGTCTTGACTTGTGTCTTTTGATGTATTAAAAGGTGACACCTATATTTTAATAGTTGTATGCATGCCGGTGCATTGGAGGCATGACTCTTGATAGTGTAGACCTATTATTCATAGATATGAAATCTATAGCTCCTCTTTAAGAGTAGTGATATCCTCTTATATGTGTTATCCTATAATTGAAAAACTAGAGTGCTCAACCATTTGGATACATAGGTGTAACTGAATGGTATAGTGTCTTTGGATTATAAGTTTTTCGATAGTAAGATAATGGAACGTAAGATAAAATTAATCGAGAAGATAAGACAGAACTTGTCCTTAAGCCGATTATGGGTAATCCTATGGGGATATGATACACCATGATATGTCATGGAGACTTAGCTATATGGGCTTCGTAATTTTATAAAGTTCGAGAGTGTAGCTCCAAGCTATTAGTAGAGTAGCATTGGGGTATGAAATGTATATCTGGGATATTAGGTTTCATAATTATCGGGAGCTTGAACTATATAGGCCTATCAGGTCCCCTTTGCTAACTCAAAAAATCTTGTAATGACACGACGTGCTTTTTCAATAATTGGTGACTTATGTCAAATTTATTAGATTGGTTGAAATTCAGAAGAGTCAAATAATTCATGTCTGTTTATCAGTTGAACTAATGTTGTGACAAAATTAATTCAAGATAAACTTGTTGAATTATTAGGATCGGGTAATTCTTGTCTGTTTATCAGTTGATTTAATTTCAGATATATGAAATCAAGATAAACTTGTAGAATTATTAGGAACCTATTTATTTTCCTAGAGATTATCTAGATAAAGTTGTTTTAATTAGATAACTTCTCTATTGGGTTGTTTGAATTAAAACTGAGGCATTATGCTCTAGAATCTTGGGTGGAAAATAAAAGTTTCGTTGAGATTTTTTTTCGACAGTTTGGCTTGCCAATCCTCAATTTTGGCTTGTTGATGGGACAAGTTCAGCTTGCCGATTAGGCAGATCGGCCTACCTATGTATGAATAAAAAATCACACGTTTTCACGTGGATTTCATTCGATATTGATCTGAATTTGATTCTGATTCCAATTTTTGAGGCCTTATCTAATAAGGACTAACCTTAGACCCAACCTCTATAAATAAGGAGTGAGTCACATAAGTTATTTAGATAAATTGAGAGATTAAGAGTGATACTCTACTAGTGAGAATCTGAAAACTCCCTAAGGGCTATTATTCACAAATCACAAACACTAGCTTTGGGTTTCCTCAATTGGTTGGAAGGAGAGTCACCTGGTGGAAGATCTGTATATGTGAGCCCACACTCACTTCGATCGTGGATAGAGAATAGTAAAGAAGGCTAGTTAGTTGAGGTCCTTGTGGAACATTACTTCTCTTCACTTATTGTACGAGCTTTTCGACACATAAAGGTTAGTAGGATCTGATTAATTTATACATATAGAATGTCAAACTTGTGTTTTAAAAAATACTCTGATATAAATTGTTTAAAATTTTGCTGCATATTTTTTTTTAACAAATGGTATCAGAGCCATGGTTTTTATATAAATTTATAAGTTTATGATCATGCCATATATGTAAATTATGTAATCTTAATCTCTCCTTTGATTGAATTAATTTTATAGAGAGTTGGCATTCTAGGGTTCTGTATATTTTATATGTTGTCATGGATTATGTGGTGAATGTTTATTAATTAATTATGGTTGATTAAATTATTATTTAATTATTAATTAATTAATACTGGTTATGGTTCCTTAGAGGTTAGAATGTATATTTAGGTTTTTCATGTAATTAGATGGCGGACTATCATCTTGGTCTAGGAATTATTATTTAATTTTAGATTTATAAGAATTTTGTAATTAAATAATTGTTCAAAAAAAAAAACGGATCTAGAAGATGGATGATGGCGTTTTTAGGTATTTCTTGAGTCTCTAATTTTATGTGTTTAAATTGTTGAAAATAAAATTGATGAATTACGTTAAAAATTGTATTTTTTGAAAAGGGTGATTTTTGCTCAGTTGGCATGCCAAACTCTTAGGTTCGGTAGGTTGATGGTCGCAAATCGACAGGCCAAATGTGAGGTTCAACAGGCCGTCAGCGGGGCAAAAATCAAATGGCTCTGGCGGTAGGCCAAACATCTGGTTCGGTTGGCCAAACTTTTGGTTCAACAGGCCGATTAGTCATGAATTGACAAGCCAATTTGTGAAGATCGATAGGCTGGTAGGTCATGACCAGCAGGCCAATTACCTAGATCGGCTTGCCGGTAGAGAGCTAAAATTTTTTCATAAAAGGTGCAGTTTTAATTTTATTTTTGGGATAATTTTGAGAAACATTAAATTTGGATATAACCGAAAATATGGAGTATTTGATCTATGCGGGATGGAAGACCTAAAGATTGGATTACATGAAGAAGGATATAGCTTGACGATTCAAGGATGAAGAATCGATAATATGTTTCGATTATTCTCTTGTAATCTTATTTTCTATTCTCTACGGTGGAACCATAATATTACGGTTATTTATTATTATTTTGCTTGTAGCTTTGCTTAATTGCTTTGCTTGTCTACGTTATAATATGATTTGCATGTATATTGATAACATGCCATATAGAATAGGGGGTGCCGCTCATATTAAAATACTTCATACATGTCTTTTAAAATAAAACCTTGATTTCAAAAGATTAAGTAAGAGAAGGTTTTCGAAGAGAGGACCTAAGGCCTCCATCGTTGGTCCATAGGAAGAATATAGTGGTCCCAACACCTAGGAAGGAATTTCTATCATGTACTAGATTGGATCTTCAAGAGGATAAGGTATTTTAGCATGATTTACGATTGCACACCCCTAGGCGGTGCTTATAAATCATGGATAAAATATTGAAATGATGGTTATACACTCATGTTAATTTTATTATTAACCTTCCCTAGGAGCTTTGTTAATAAAATTAATGGCCAAAGAAACAATTATTAATATATGTTGGATCATACGGGTCCTGGATGGCATATATTAATCAAGAGGGGATCCGTGTTCCTGATTGAATTTGGCATGACTCCCCTAGGAGCTTGTTGAATTCTAAGTTGGGAATTATCGTTGTAAGGTTGTGATATTTTCAAGGTTTTGACACATAAACACATTTGTATGTTTTTACATGATTGTGTTATCTTACTAAATTATTATGATGTGTTTGCTTATGTTTGGTATGTGATTCTTTATTGTAGATTAAAAATGTCTAAAAACGCTTTATCTTTAATACTTGACAAAAACCTATTAACCGGAGAGAAGTATAAAGGTTGGAAATGGAACTTAGATATTGTCCTTTCCTTTGAGAAACTAAAATTTTTGCTAACAATCCCTTGTCCTCCTGAGCCTACAGGAGACTCAACTATTGAGCAATTTCAAGCATACAATCGCTGGAAAGATGCAAATGATCAGGTCCGTTGCTATGTTATGGCTAGCATGAACAATGTGCTGCAAGCTCAACATAAGGATTATGAGACTGCTAAGCAGATTTTGGATAATCTAGAAGACATGTTTGGAGGCCAAGCCATAACAAAGCGGCAACGGACACTTTGAAAACTCTTAAACTATAAGCAAAGGCCGAGGACATCTGTAAAGGAGCACATGATGTTGGTCATGGGTTATCTTGCTGAGGCACAATCCAATGAAGCCGACATCGATGCTGAAACTCAGATGACTACGATCTTTGAGACTCTATCAAAGGAATTTATTCCATTTAGAGCTACATTTAATTTGAGCAATAGACGGGATATGACCTTAACAAGAATGAGAAGTCTTTTGTTCCTGCTAATAACAAGAAGAAGAAGAAGAAGAAGAAGAATCCAAAGAAGCTTAAGTGCTTCTTCTGCGAGAAAGTTGAGCACATAAAGAAGTATTCCAAGGACTTCCTTTTCAAAGAAGGTAGGTGTGATCTTTTGTATTTAGAAACTTGTTTGGTTGAGGAGTCCAGTGACATTTAGGTCATAGATTCTGGTGCAACTAATCATGTTTGTGTTTCTTTGTAGGGGTTCAAAGAAACGAGTAGTCTGCTTCATGAAGACTTCACGCTTTAGATGGGCGATGGATCCTTAGTCTCGGCGGAAGTAGTGAGAGACATCCATCTTTATTTTGATAATTATAGGACTTTAAGTTTACGAAATTGTTTTTATGTTCCTAAATTTAAGAGGAATTTAATTTCTGTAGCTTGTTTATTTAGAGACTCTTATTTAGTTTCTTTTAATAATAAAGTGGTGATTCGTAAAAACAAATCTTTTATCTGTTCTGGATAGATGCAAAATAATCTATATTTTATTAGACCTAAGATGGACTTACTGCTTAATGCTGAGATGAATGATAATAAATCTAAAAGGCTTAAAACTTCTGATTTTAATAAGACTTATCTTTAGCATTTGTGCCTTGGTCATATTAACTTCAATAGAATCCAAAGGTTGGTAAGGGAAGGACCTTTAAGTCACTTAAAGGTGGAATCTATACCTCAATGTGAATCTTGTTTAGAGGGTAAAATGACCAAAAGACTATTTGGGTCTAAGGGCAATAGGGCCAAAGGGGTTCTAGAACTTGTGTATAGTGATGATTACGGACCGATGAACATCCGGGCACGAGGAGGGTATGAGTACTTCGTCACGTTTATTGATGATTACTCAAGGTATAGGTACGTGTACCTAATGCACCACAAAAGCAAAACTTATGACAAGTTCGGGGAGTTTTGGGCTGAAGTGAAAAAGCAATTGGATAGACCTATAAAGGCACTTTGATCTGATCGAGGTGGTGAATATCTTTCAGATGAGTTCTTGGAACACTTATTAGAGAATGGGATTTTATCCTAGTTGACTGCGCTGGGCACTCCGTAGCAGGATGGCATAGCAGAAAGAAGGAATAGAACTTTATTGAACGTGGTTAGGTCCATGATGAGTTATTCATCATTGCCTTTATCCTTTTGGGGATATGCACTACAAACCGCATGCTATCTTTTGAACAATGTGCCTTCAAAATCAGTCCCTAAAGCTCCTCACGAGTTGTGGATGGGTAGGATGACATCCTTAAACCATATTCACATATAGGGATGTCCAGCTCATGTCCTGTTTAAGGATACAAATAAGTTGGAAGCATGTTCAAAAGTTTGTGTGTTTGTAGGATATCCAAAAGGGACTAAAGGGGTTTATTTCTATAACCCAAAGGAAAATGAAGTCGTGGTTTCAACTAATGCAACTTTCCATAAGGAAAGTTACATGGAAGCCTTTAAACCTCGAAGCAAAGTGGTGCTTGAGGAGTTAAAGATTGATCCAATCACTCCGAAGGTTCTGAATGAAACCGTTCCAATCAGTGCAGAAAGACCAAATGAACCTGAACAACAACCTAAGGGGCTTCAGCGTAGTGGGAGGATCGGGCGTCAACCCGAAAGGTATATGTTCAATGGTGAGGCCTTTTTGGTTGAACTGGATGAACATGACAGGGATCCTTATACTTACGCAGAGGCTATGAAGGATGTTGATTCAAAACTCTAGACAGAGGCCATGACCACAGAGATGAAGTCTATGCAGAGTAATCAGGTATAGGAGCTTGTAGATCTTCCTAAAAGGGTAAAACCCATAGGGTGTAAGTGGATTTACAAGAGAAAAAGAGAAGTGGATGGAAAGGTGAAAACCTTTAAGGCTAGACTGGTAGCTAAGGGTTATACGCAAAAGGAATGAATCAATTACGAGAAAACCTTTTCGCCATAGCCATGCTTAAGTCCATCTGGATTCTCCTATCCATAGTTGCTGCTCTCAATTATGAGATTTTGCAGATGAATGTCAAGACGGCTTTTCTTAATGGCTATCTTGATGAGTCCATTTATATGGAACAACCAAACGGGTTTAAGGTCAAGGGTCAAGAGGGTAATGTTTGTAAACTGCTAAAGTCAATTTATGGACTTTAGTAGGCTTCCCGTTCTTGGAACATAAGATTTGATCAGGTGATCAAGACTTATGAGTTCTCACAAAATGTGGATGAGCTATGTGTTTATAAACACATTAAGGATGGGAAGGTGGTCTTTCTACTGTTCTATATAGATGACATTCTGCTAATTGGCAATGATGTTGGGGCATTGTCATCAGTCAAATTATGGTTGACCAAGCAGTTTGACATGAAGGCCTTGAGTGAGGCTAATTTTGTTCTCGGTATCCAGATTTTTCGGGATAGAAAGAACAAAATGATAGCTTTGTCGCCAGCCAGCTACATAGATAAAATTCTCAAGAGGTTTGCAATGCAAGATTCCAAGAAAGGTGTGCACCCATCTAGGTCTAGAATTACTCTTTCTAACAAAGACTCTCCAAAGTCTGAGGAAGAAAGAGAAAACATGAAGAAGGTGCCTTATGCTTCGGTAGTGGGTAGTCTCATGTATGCCATGGTTTGCACATGATCGGATATTTGTTATGCAGTCAGGATTGTAAGTCGATTTCAAGCAGATTCGAGAGTGAACCACTGGATTACGGTAAAGCATATTTTCAAGTACCTAAGAAGGATTCGAGTGTATATGCTTGTGTATTTGGGTAAGGACTTGACTCTTTTAGGATATACTGACTCAGATTTTCAATCCTGTCTGGATTCTAGGAGATCGACTTCAGGGTTTGTGTTTACTGTGGGTGGCGGTGCCATTAGTTGAAGAAGTGTGAAACAAGATTGCACTTTGGATTCAACGATGGAGGCCGAGTATGTGGCAGCTAGTGATGCTTTGAAAGAAGCAGTGTGGCTCCGCAAGTTCTTTGGGGATCTTCAGGTTGTTCCTAATATGGATAAGGCGGTATCACTATACTGTGATAATAGTGCGGTGGTAGCTAATGCTAAGGAACTAAGATCTCATAAGAAGAATAAGCATATTGATCGGAAGTATCATGTGATAAAGGACTTCGTCGAGGGTGGGCATGTCACGGAGTGCAAAATCATGTCAGAGGACAATTTAGCTGATCCATTCCTAAAGACACTTACTAAGAAAGTCTTCGAGAGGCATGTGGAAGCTATGGGGATGCGAGATTTGTCGTATTTACTCACTTAGTACAAGTGAGAGATTGTTAGACATGTATGCCCTAAGGAGTAAAAATGTAATATGTTTTTGGAGACATTTTTATCAATAAAGAATTCATTTATTATTTATATATCAAATATTGTCCTCTTTATTTTTATATTTGTTGAATGTATGATAAGCAAATAATAGTTTGAGATTGTCGGCCTAAACCTTTAAGAATTGGGCATATGATGGACAGATTATGCAGAAGACACGATTCTTAAGGAGACGGTCTAAATCATAAGATCTGCAATCGAGGGAATAAAGTTAGGCGTTTTATTCATGTGAAGATTGTTATGTTGTTTATATTCCTATTAGGAGATGGTTTGTCTTGGCCATCAAAGGAGAACACCGTGAATAAAAGCATTGGCACATTGTCATAGGTGACTGTGTGTTGGATCAGGACATAAAGTGAATTGATTTGGTTTAATAATTCTGCCTTGGGAAATCGATTCACTTTAGACAATCATTTATATTGTATCTTAATCCTGAGATGACTAGTGGGCCCGTTGTCTTGACTTGTGTCTTTCGATATACCAAGGGGTGACACCCACATTTTAATAGTGGTATGCATGCCGATGCATTGGAGGCATGACTCTTGATGGCGTAGACCTATTATTCATAGATATGGAATCCATAGCTCCTCTTTAGGAGTAGTGATATCCTCTAATATGTGTTATACTGTAATTGAAAAATTGGAGCACTCAACCATTTGGATACATAGGTGTAACCGAATGGCATACTGTCTTTGGATTGTAAGTTTTTTGATGGTGAGATAATGGAATGTGAGATAAAAATAATCGAGAAGGTAAGACAGAACTTGTACTTAAGCCGATTATGGATAATCTGATAGGGATACGATACACCATGATATGTCGTGGAGACTTAGCTATACGGGCTTCATAATTCTATATAGTTCGAGAGTGTAGCTCCAAGCTTTTAGTGGAGTAGCATTGGGGTTGATAATTATGAAATATATATCTAAGATATTGGGTTTCATAATTATCGGGAGCTTGAACTATATAGGTCCATCAGATCCCCTTTGCTAGCTCACAAAATCCTGTAACGATACGACGTGTTTTTTTTATAATTGGTGACTTATGTCAGATTTATTAGATTGGTTGAAATTTAGAAGAGTCAAATAATTCATGTCTGTTTATTGGTTGAATTAATATTGTGACAAAATTAATTCAAGATAAACTTGTTGAATTATTGAAATCAGATAATTCTTGTCAGTTTATCAATTGATTTAATTTCGGATATATTAAATCAAGATAAACTTGTAGAATTATTAGGAATCTATTTATTTTCCTAGAGATTATCTAGATAAAGTTGTTTTAATTAGATAACTTCTCTATTAGGTTATTTGAATTAAAACTAAGGCTTTATCCTATAGAATCTCGGGTGGAAAATAAAAGATTCGCTGAGATTTTTTTTGGCAATTCGGCCTACCAATGGGGGAAGTTTGGCCTATTGGTTAAGTAGATCGGCCTGCCTATACACGAATAAAAAATCACGCGTTTTCATGTCGATTTCATCCGATATTGATCCGAATTTGATTCTGATTCAAAATTTTGAGACTTTATCTGATAAGGACTGACCCTAGACCTAACCTCTATAAATTGGGAGTGAGTCTCAAAAGTTATTTAGATCAATTGAGAGATTAAGAGTAATACTCTATTGGTGAGAATCTGAAAACTCCCTAAGAGCTCTTGTTCAGAAATCACGAACACTAGCTTTGGGTTCTCTCAATTGGTTGGAAGGAGAGTCACCTAGTGGAAGAGTTGTACGTGTGAGCCCACACTCATTCCGATCGTTGATAGAGAATAGCAAAGAAGGCCGGTTGGTTGAGGTCTTTCTGGAACGTTACTTCTCTTCACTGATTGTAGGAGCTTTTCAGCACATAAAGGTCAGTAGGATCTGATTAATTTATGCATATAGCATGTCAAACTTGTGTTTTGAAAAATACCCTGATATAAATTTTTTTAAAATTCCACTGTGTACTATTGTTCAACATATATGCTATCCAAGACCCATTTGATCTTGCATATACTAATAATTATTGTCTTTGGCCATTAATTTTATTAATAAAGCTCTTAGAGAAGGTTAATAACAATAAAAATGTTGATATATAACTATCGTTTCAACCATTTTATCCATGACTTATAATTGCCACCTACAGGTGTACAATGATAAATCACGATAAAACAAATTATCCATTTGAAGATCCATCCTAGTACGTGATGAAATCTCTTCCTAGGGGTTGGAACCACCATATGCTACCTATAGACCAACGATGGAGGCCTTAGGTCCTCACTTCAAAAACCTTATCCCGCTCAATATTTTAAAAGTTAAGGTTTTAGTTAACATAAATGAACATTTTTTAATGAGCAACACTCCCTATTCTATATGATATGTTATCAGCATACATGCTAAATCATACTATAATTCAAACAAGCTTAGCATCATGCAAAGCAGCAAGCAAAATAATAAATAGCCATAATATCATGGTTCTATCCTAGAGAAAACAAAATAAAAATTACAAAAGATCAATTGAAACATATTATAGATTTGAAGATCTTGTAACTTCTTATTGTATCCTTCTTCATGTGGCATCTGTCTTCTATTCTTCAATCTCACATAGATCAAAAGGTTATTTTTCTAGTCATCATAAAATTTCACGTTTCTCAAAATTGTCTCAAAAAAATAAAAAACTACACTGAAAAATGAGCCTTTTTTGAAAACCGCTTTGCCCCACTGTTGGCCTGTTAAATTTTAGATCAGCCTGCTAATCTGGAACCTAGAAAGTTGCCAACCTAGAAGGTTTGGCTTTCCAACGGTGTTGAACCATTGCTTTTCCAAGCAATGATCATTGGACAAGAGATCTAAGGAGTTTTTCCCATTTGGAGTTACTTTCAATTTAAGCAATAGGCAGGATATGACCTTAAAAGAGTTGATGAAATAGTAACAAGAGATCGAACTACTAATCAGTGAATCTCCTGTGGCTAGTAAGGCCAATTTGGCAACTACTTTTGGTTCCAATCCCAACCCTAGGAATGGAAAGAAGCAACAGGTCAAGAATGGGAAGTCTTTGTTCCTTCTAACAACAAGAGCAAGAAGTATAAGAAGAAGAACCTGAAGAAGCTAAAGTGCTTCTTCTACAAAAAGGTCAAGCATATCAAGAAGAATTGCAAGAACTTCCTTTCCCGAGGAGGTAAGAGTGATCTTCTGTCATGCCCCGGAATACGGGAGGTGACGTGGTGATTTAATTAAGTTGATTAAATAAAGGTTTAGTTGAAAACAGGGTTTTAGAATTAAATTTATAAATAAATTTGAAGAAATTTTAAATTGTTTGAATAGAATTATTTAAGGAATTAAAATAAACCATTATAATGATTAAGCAAATAAAAGAACATTAAAAGTATTTAAATGTGAGGTGGAACGTATACGGGTCCCACTGGCCCACATATTGTGCACACACATACAGTACTAACAATATTACAATACAACCACAGTCCAAGTAAAAAGAAAGATAAAAGTTTACATGCCTTACTTGCTACAGTACAACCAACCCAAATCTTCTACTGATTGTAAGTCTGATTAGCAGACTCTTCTCCGATCCTAAGTTGATGTCCACCTAGGGTTAAGATTTTAAAACAAATAAATCGTGAGTGAAAGGCTTAGTAGGACTATATTTCGAAATTATTCAACTTTAAAAGAAATTTCGTAAATCAGATAAATATATAGAAAACGAGCTAGAACAATTAAACAAATAAATAATTAAATGAAAATTTAATAAAAATATAATCTTACCAAAACAATTCAGATAGGTCGACCAAAAAGAATACCATTTTCTTTCCCTGGGCAAACCATATATAATTTACCACCGTAGTGGCCCAACTGGGTTTCGGGACCTACCCCAAGGTCGTTCATTACACGACCCGATCTCTGATATGACATCACGCCCTCAAATATATATATATGTATATCTTTTTTTTGATTAATGAAATCTCTTCTTTACCAGATATAATCTTTTATATTCATTATGAGTTTTATTATGAAATCCACCTCAATCTATTGTTTCAGAAAACAGTTAATAAAAATCCTTTGTCAACAAATCATTTGAAAACATTTTTGTAAAAATCCCTTTGAGGCCAAAATATTTAAAACTGGCTATCAAAGAAGGGGTAGAAGTCCTACCTCGATATCCGTGTCGGTGTCTCACACCGTAATCCCAGCCCGCTATACGTTAGCTCCGCGGATCCACGCACGAATTCTAAATGCATAGGGACTTAGTTCATTAGTATCTAACCTGAGGTATCTTATGATACTAAATCGTCTCATGGTGTCCTAGTGTGTCATTTAGGTTTATAAAATCATTTTATAAAGTTGAAATTTCAATCGGGGTTCAAAACAGTGAAAACGGGTGAAAAATCACAAAATTACACCATGCCTGGTCAGCCTGCTGGTCGTCCTGGCTCGGCCTGTCGAACTGGACAGTTCGGCCTGCCGAAAGAGTAGGTTCGGTCGGTCAAACATCTCCAGGTTCAACCTGCCGGTCGAATGAATCCGGCCTGCTGATCCCTTGAATCCGGCCTGTCGATCTGGAAAAATTCTAGAATTTTCCACGCACGGGTCTCGGCCTCCCAAATCCAAATCTTCTATCCAACATGTTTTTCTCAATTCTCAGGCATGGGTAATGATCAAAATTGATAAATAAACATTATTGAACACTTTTTAACTCATTAAAACAAAATTTAAGCAAGATTTTTACAAAAATCCAAAAATAGAGGAAATTGAGGAAAAATGAAAAATCTTGATTCTAATCCGTTTTTGATGAAATAAAGTTTCAATTCTAGTTATTCTAAGTTCATCTAACCTAGATTAAAGGTTCTCTAAGCTTAGAAAAGCTTAGATCTCAAAATGGAAGAGAATTTGAAAAATGTAAAAAGT